>CAIGQW010000302.1:923193-934541 GCA_903798125.1 Danio choprae | reverse complement strand
AACTTTTGATAATGGATCAAAAATTAGTAGCCCAAATTTATGTTAGGAAAAAATATTAAATAACATTTTCAAAAATAGCAAAAATCAAGAGAAACAAAAAATATATAAAACGTTGTTAATGTTGTAGTTTGTAATTTTTTTGCAATATTTTGCATGAATTTTAATGTATTTTTCCATTTTTAAACATGTTCTGTGACTAAAGTATTATTTTAATAAATATATCTGTTTAATAAATCTGTTTTGTTCAAATGCACCAATATATATTACCCATATTCACTGAGAAATGGATAAAAATATTCATTTTCAAAAATATACTCGTATATGCTGAGCACTGTATGTGTATATGTATATGTGTGTATCAATTCTTTTTTTATTTATATAATTGCATGTTCCAGCAAGGGGTTAAAATTTCTAGATTATTAAAAATATATGTTATGTATTCAGCTTCATGAAAAAGGAAAAAATAAATCGAGAATGAAATGTAACTCTATTGACGAGCCAATAAGAGCATTCTCTTCCTGCATGAGCTTTGTGGATGGATGAGACTTTTTTTAACGCTTGTGCATCCTTATGGACTTTAGAATTTAGAATTGATTTTTGTTATCATTTTGTCTGTGTTAATGCAAACAGCTTACATTTTAGGCAAAATGTATATCTTAAAAAAAAGTACACATACAGTTTCATACATCTATTTTACTTGCCATTCTATTTTAAATGCCATTTTAGCAAAACACATCCTTTTAATAACATGCTTCCATCTTGTTGGCAAGGCTGCACAATTGTAACTAGATATATATATATATATATATATATATATATAATTTCGTTTATCTACTTGTCTGTTACAGTGCACTGCAGCATTTCCTTTTCACATCACAATTTTAAGATGGCTTGGGGAATAGAAAAATAAATACATTCAAAACAAAAAAAGCATCTTTTTTAAGAGCAGGCCTCGGGACACCTGAGTTCTGTTCCTTTGAGTCTGGCTGTTTGAAAGAAAGAATTCATCCTGTATGAAAGCACCCTAATGCGTGTGCGCCCGCTCTGAGAGTCACAGTGAACAGTTGTGACCCAGTTTCTGTCTGATGAATCAGACCGTTAGGCATTGCTCACACCAACACTGTCATTCATCACGAAATTAAAACCGGGGCCCTTTTTAATATAGTTTTCAATCTGTGTGGAATGTTTTGAAGTTGCGGTGAAAAAAATAATAATGCAACAGTTTTGATGATTGATTGTTGCTGTCATCTGGGCCACAGAGAAGGAGAGTTAAGCGAGTTTTTTTAAAATCTTTTTTATCTTTTAGTTTCATAAAAGTGAATTGATGCCTGTGTGGTTTGAAATGAACATCAAACCACTGCTAGCGAAAAAGAAGCATTCATCCAGTTCGACTTTTGACTGTGACTCTTATACATACTGGCAGACTGAGCTTATGTGGTCTGTGTGCAGTGATTTTATTTTAAACTCTTCTGCCCTCTGGTGTTGAAATGGAAGAGCAACAGCAAATCCTTTTTTTTTTTTTAACTACACTAAAACATATACGTGAATTAACAGGTTCCCGTATTTTGTGGTTCACATGGTGTTTTCTGTTTATTTATGGTTGCCAATTGCATTATGGGAGTTTTATCTCAGCTCTGTCTACTTTTGATGTTGAATATTCAGCACTGCAGATTAACTGAGTGACTTTTATTGACATTTTAGTAGTTTGAGACGCAATATTGTTAAGAAATAATATAGAGAGCTAGGGTTAAGTCTGTAAAATAACAGGAAAAAGTACTGGAAGTTTATTACCAGGTTTTTGTACTGTAATTTACTTGTAAATTTTATTTTACTTTTATTTGTAATTTTATTTTATTTGTAATTTCACTTCAAACTATTAAACAATGTTAAAAACAAGTCACTTTTCATACTTTTCAACATCAAAAGCTTTTGGAGGAAAGATCCCATGATGCAATTCAAAAGCTTTTAAACATGAATCACCAAACAAGGTTATTTTAGTTTTGCAATTTAATTTAGCTTTTATTTTAATACTTAATAAAAAAAAACACCTAAATTTCTGTTTAGTTTTAGTTTCACAATGCTTTTGTTAGTTTTAGTTTAGTTTTTATTTTGTGAAAACGTTTCTGTATATATATATATAACTTTTAGCAATTGCTAATTGCTGTTTATCAGAGTGAATAGTACATATCCAGTGTGTAAACATGCCTAGTTCACGTTTTTTAGCAAAAGCACAACAGTTTATGTAAAAGATGTTTCTGTATATAATCATGCTCTTGACTGATGTGTTTTACTGTAAAAGCACATCTAAGTGTTTCTCTAAACAGCCACGGGTCAGATTTTCAGCCTTACTAATTTTAAAAACTTTTAAAACGAAAATTTTTTGCTTATTTTTTATTTTATTTTGTTTTAGTTTAATTCATTTATTGTGGGTTTTTTTTTTTTTTTTTTTTTTTTTTTTTTTTTTTTTTTTTTTTTTTTCAATTTTACATTATTTTATCTTATTTCAGTTAACAACATTTATTTTGACATAGTTTTAGTCTTAGTTTTCATTTTCGTTTACTAAAATAACCTTTTCACCAAATAACTGTTTATTTAAAAATAATATTTACAGTGTAGGAGAATGAAGTGTTACATTTCTTCGTTCACTAACTATCATGCTGTCTTTTTCCCTCTTCTTTTTGCAGCGAAGAACACATGGAGTGTTTTGGAGACCCGCGGGGCGCTGGTTCAGGGGGGTTATGGGCACAGCAGTGTTTACGACCCTCAGACCCGCTCCATCTACATCCATGGAGGCTACAAAGCCTTCACTGCCAATAAATACGGGTTGGCTGGCGACCTGTACCGCTATGATGTGGACGAGAGAAAGTGGTGCGTTGAGCTGCTTTACATGATTGAGCTGAACATGAATTGCTTGTAAAATGCATGTTTTTACTTGATATGTTTCAGAAGGATCTATCATGTAGTTTTGATTCTTATGGAAGCCTGTTCTCGCCACTGAATAATAAAAAAATTGAGACTTTTTATCTCAGAATTTGTTATACAAACTCACAATTCTGACTTTTTTATTTCTGTAAACTTGAAATTGCGAGTTAAGTCAGAATTGCAAGATATGAGTTCTGACTTTATTTCATACAATTGTGACTTTATTTCTCAGAATTCTGACTTTATTTCTCTGAAATCTCGCAATTCTGACTTAATAACTCTCAGTTTTGAGTTTACATCTCACAATTCTGAGAAAAAAAGTCAAAATTGCGAGTTTGTATCACGCAAATCTTAGATAAAGTCGCAATAACCTGTATTTTATTCAGTGGTGGGAACAGGCTTCTATAGATTCTTGTCTTTTGAGGTTATGTAAAAAATGCACAAATGTCAATATTAATCTTAAATCATATTACTTTTTGTTGGCATTTCATTTGATTTAGCACAGTAGAAACTGAAGGTCAACTTTACATTTGGATTATGTGATGCGTTATTTGATGAAGCAATGAAGTACTTGGCTTCACATTTTGGCAGATATAGCAAGTCAGCAAATCTCAATCTGTTTTATTACAAGACCTCAATCTATTTCTCACTTTTTTCTGTTTTAGTTACTTTTTTTATTTAACTTTTGAAGAAATGTAGAGTTTAAATCATCTTAAATAACAACACCAATATTTTCTTTAATAAATGAAAATAGAAGCTTTTTTTTGGCAATTTATAATTGCGGACCAGTAAAATAAAAATTTCCACACTCTGATATATTCCTATTGGGCTTTTTTTTTTTTTTTTTTTTTTCTTTTTTTTTTACATGAAAGCGGACACAGCTATTGCAGCCTTATTGGCTTTAGACGTCTGGTCTCATTCCCTTCCATTAATTTTCAGCCATAAAAAAGCTGCTATGCTGCTTGATGTTGCAAACTATTATTTTCTACTATTTATTTATTTTATTTAGCTAGTTTCATTAGTTTGCATTTAATTCTTCAGTTGAACCACAATTTGAAATCAATATCTGATTTTCATTACTTACAGTAATTTTCGATTAATCATTATTTTTTTCTTTTCGGCTTAGTCCCTTTGTTAATCTTGGGTCGCCACAGCGGAATGAACCGCCAACTTATCCAGCATGTGTTTTACGCAGCGGATGCCCTTCCATCTGCAACCCATCACTGGGAAACATCCACACACACTCATTCACACACATACACTACGGACAATTTAGCTTACCCAATTCACATGTACCGCATGTCTTTGGACTTGTGGGGGAAACCCGGAAGAAACACACGTAAACACGGGGAGAACATGCAAACTCCACACAGAAACGCCAACTGACCCAGCCGAGGCTTGAACCAGCGACCTTCTTGCTGTGAGGCGATCGTGCTGCCCACTGCGCCATCTTGCAGCCCCTATTTCAGCGACTACTGTAGTTTTTTTTTCTTTTTGTCCGCATTTGTATAATCATAAACACACTTGTTTGTAGAGTTAGCAGTTTAACTATCGCTGTTTGTTTTTCTTAGTCATTGCCCTCATAGGCAACTTTATTGGAAATCTTAAAACAACTGCTAAAAAAAAGTGCATAAATGAAACAAATTTACTCCAGCATTGCAGAATTAAGTCAATACTCCATGGTTGTGATTTTGTGAATTTAAAGTTTTGCATCATTCTTCAGTTTTTTGGGGAATTAAGGCTGTTTTTTAATTATTTTTTTATCAGAAGTATTGTCAATTGATTTGTGGTTTGTAACGCACATGTATGTGTTGAATGGATTGATGTCACAGTATCCAGACCTGCTCTAGGCTTGCACCGTGTAATCCATTGCGTTATACTGATAATCGGTCTGCACTGCGTGAATCAAACTAGTAGCAGCTTCTTGTTTCTTCTCTATTTGACCTTTTTTCAATACGCAAGAGAAGCAGCTACTTGTATTCACAATCATTTTTATATTCAAAACATTATTGTTCCACCAGTTTGAAAAACTTTAATAAAAGTAGTCACACAATAGGCTTTCATGCTGGATGATGATGATGATTGGTGAGCTGAATTTGACTTGATACTATACAAAAACAATGCTATGTAGTATGCTAGTGTGCTTTTCTGAATAGAGTCTGACTTTGGTTCTTCTTGATTTCTCTTCGGGTGACCTGTAGGTTGATTCTGAAGGACAGTGGGTTTTTCCGGTACCTCCACACGGCAGTGATTGCTGGCGGGAACATATTAGTGTTTGGAGGGAACACGCACAACGACACCTCGATGAGCCACGGGGCAAAGTGCTTTTCCTCAGACTTCATAGCCTACAACTTGGGTGAGTACCAAAACACCATCTGTGCCACCAGAATGCTCAAAATAAAGATTATCCGTGTTAGTTTGGGCAACATGATAGTATGTCAATAAGAATATTGAGATTCATGCATTCAGAATACTAAATGTTATCGAGAGCCAGTTCTAAATGTTCCCTCTGCTATACAGGGTTGCTTATCATTATGGATTGTTCATGAGAGTACACGGATTTATTTACTAGCAGCAGATCTACGTCAGAGTATAACCAAATGCTTGAATAGTATGCCTTTCCCTCTTTTCTTAGCAGTGTGATGGGACAGAGATTCAAATTTTAGAAGTAAAAATCTATTATATTTATAACATGCACATATGTGTCGATTTAAACAGACTTTCATTTAAAATTAATCGTTCATACTTCATAGCATCCGATTTTAGTTTAGCCTAAGATTAGTTTTTTAACAGGCATTCAAGCTGTGTATTATCAAGTCCACCCCTTTAATCTTCTTTTATGTATATTGTATATTGCATCCATCAATGCTGCATTTTGCAGGACAGTCCCGAAATTAGAAGCTTTGTCCTGCATCCTGCGATGAAAAATGCAATAAAAAAATGTTTACTCAGCCATCCTGTTCTAGCAAGTGTGATTAAAAACCTACAGTGCTCAGCATATGTAAGTACACCCCTCACAAATCAATCTTTTAAATGCATATTTTTAATAGAAAGCTATACAATATTATATTTGTGCATATACATTAGATTAGTCAGTACTGAAGCCAAATCTGGAGCTAATCTAACAAAATAACTTACGATAACGGTCCAAAATGAGTACATCCAAATTTATGTTATAGAAAAATATTAAATACAAATTTAAAAAAGAGGAAAAATCAAGAGAAGCAAAGAAATTGGAATATTTTTTTGGAATATTTTGCTTGAATTTAAATGCATTATCTTTCAATTTCTAAATATGTTTAGTGTCTAAAATATAATTTTAATAAATGTATCTGTTTAATAAATCTGTTTTGTTTAAATGCACCAACATACATTTCCTATATTCACTGAGAAATGGATAGAAATAATCATATTCAAAATGGGGTGTACTCAATTATGCTGAGCACTGCATGTATTCATAAACCAATGTGTTAAAGAAAAAAGAAAGAAAAAAAACCTCTGCGTTAAACAGAGATACTGCACGAGAACATCCTTTGCAAAGGTGCTTGTTCAACAACAACAACAACAAAATAAATACATACAATTCAAATTCACGATTCACAGAAACCTATAAAATTGATTTAATGTTTGTTTAAATCAGGAAACAGCACCCTTGCGTCTGAAAAAGATTTACAGAAACTCCTCTGATCTTTGTTTTAACTGTAAAAAATGCAAAGGAACATTCCTTCACTGTTTCTGGTATTGTGACAAAATCATCTCTTTTTGGAAGAAAATACATCACTTTTTATAAGGACTCTTTACGGTAAAATGTAGCTTTTCTCTGGAATTTAGTTTGTTATATGGAGGAATAGAGAATGCGTTGGACACCCACACCAAACATTTGTTTTTAATCTTGTTCTATCTGGCAAAGAAATGTATACTTTTATCGTGGTCATCTCTTCAGGTACCCTTCTTTAAAATATGGTTGTCTCAAGTATGTACGTTATTTCCACTCTTTCCACTCGAGAAACTCACCTATGACACATCAAAAGTCAGATGACTTTTGGCAGCTATGGACACCTTTTTGGCATTACATCAATAATTCCTCCTGATTTTCTATTCTATGGTTTATGTTTGTCCTGTTTACTTGTTTGTATATTAAACATTGTATGTATTAAAATAACCGACGATTAATAAAAACAAAACAAAACAAAATTAAAATCAGGAAGTTTCTTAGTATATATCTTATTCAGGCCAAGCTCATTGAAAATCAAAACTTTTTTTTTTTGCGAGTTCACAAAGATGTAGGCTGAAGCACATATTTCCAGTGAGCCTGCATTGATTTTAATACATCTTTTTATCTGCATATTTGTTATATTTAGTTCATTGTATTCAGTAGATATAGGTTTACAATGTCACTCAAACATGAGTCACAAATAACAGGCTTACTGATGCTGTAAAGGGAGAGTTCACCCAAAAAATGAAGAAAAAACTAATATCTGTAAATGATGTAAAGATGACAGACTCCTACTCAGACTCAATTTTATTTTCCCGTTTAAGGAAACTAAAATTGCAGCAAGGTGCCATAACACTGGCGAAGTTCCATGAGCACATTACCAAATCATTACCACAAAACATACAATAAATAATTTTTTAGATGCATCTCCCTCCCCGCTGGACTCATTTATTGACCTAATGGCCACCATTATAAAAGAATTTCTAATTCTGTTTGTCCTGCATATAGGAACTCAAAAAGCAACGTCCTGATGGCAGCAGCTGAAACACAAAATACAATGGGTGCATAAGATACCCTGAACTGTCTTTAAAACATAATTACAGTAAATTACCATTGGACCAGTTTGGTTAAAACCGATGATCTTGCCTGCCACCTTCATAAGGCTACTCAACCTGTTCTTATTTGACAGACTCCGATTACCGTACCAAGCTGCAATGCAGAAAGATAAAACTGATTTAATAAATTGTTTATAAAACAGTGTCTTCAAAGAGGTTCAAACCCGTTCATATGATCCAAGTTTCCTCTTTGTTGAACTTTTTTATAGACAGCCTGGGTGTTAGGTTGGAATGTCAACATATTGTCTATAGCGACCCCTAGATATTTATGTGCGTCAACAATTTTAATGTCCAAACCTTTAATAGTTATCATGCTGGGGGTAGGAGAAGCCTTCCTGTAATCGATCACCATATCTTTTGTTTCATTTACGCTTGATTGGAGAGAAAATCTATCACAGCAGAAAGTAAATCCACAACAGGAGCATGCCCCAAATGCTGATCGTGGAGGAGACTCACAATCACTGAATCATCATTTTATGATACGTCAATTTCCGTACATACTCCGACAATCACCCAAAAGCAAAAATTAACCTGTAATTTACTCAACCTCAAACCATCCTAGGTGTGCACAATCAAAGTAAAATGTTATATTATATACTTTTCATAGCTTTTAAAATAGCAGTGAATAAAAAAAAAGTGCATCCATTAAAAATACGGCCATATGACTCCTATAGGTCAATGAATGCTTTCTAAAGCATGTGCATTTTGTTTTTAAGAAAAATGTCCATATTTAAAACTTTATAAACTATTAACAGTCCCTTCTATAAACTGCCATATCCACATTCTCAATAGACCTATTATAATGCACAACACCATTGTAAGATTAATGGATACTAATACAAACCTACAGTTAAGTCAAAACAACTTACTTCTGCTCACATTGAGAGGCATCACTTCCCATCTCAGCTTCCACTGCTGTAGAATAATGGGATAATTAAAATTTGGGGGGGGCAAACTATTCTCCCTGAAGGAGATTTTAGATGAAACTGTGTTTCTTGAAGATTCATAAAGAAGCAAACTCATTTTCTGATTAAATTTTGAACAAAAAAATCTACATTTATATTTTGGTATTATCCTGGCTTAAAAAAACCCCGTTGGTAATTCAATCTAACGCCACTTGTCAAATTCTATTCCGCTGACTTACAGCATCCTCTCACATATGGCATCATAAAAATACCTCTATCTTTCACAATATTGAACAGCCCCGAAGACGCTCCCACAGAAAGCGTAATTGGATTTCTGCGCGTAGCGGCAAGCCATTAGAGACTGAAATACACTCATCAGGGGGGCTCTTGCAGGAGGATGCGGGATCTTAAAGCCATTATTTTATGAGTGACACATTTGAGTTTTGTAATCTCCAGGGATCGGAGACATGCCTGTCTGCTGGTATTATCTCGCTTTTCATTTAGATAATGAGGGATGCTATGATGTCAGACCAGACGCACTTGAATAGCGGCTCTTGACTGTGAGAATATGACGCGTGGGTGGTTTTAGAGCATCTTTGAGAAGTTTGTTGTGTCTGTACAATGCGCAACTATAGCTTCAAACACATCAGAAGTATCTGCGTGTGTTTGCTTATTCATAATTATATATCACTCCTCTTCTACATTTCTTCCTCTTGTTCTTCTCTTTGGAGACTCAGGCTGGTGGAGTGGTAATCTGTGATTAAGTAAAGGCCTGTCTCGGCCCTGAGGGTAATTGCTCTGTCCTTACGAGCTGAACTCGATTATATTGTCCCACACCAAGACACTAAATTCGATTGTCAGAAAGTTTGCCGGCAGAGGGCAGTGACTTGTCACACACACACACACTGCGCTAATAGCAATAATTTCTCTTTATGCTTCTCTTGCTTCTGCTAGATTAGCCGCTAACTTCTACTTAACATCGAGGGAAGAGATGATTTGCTATTAAAAGAACACTTCACACTTCTTTTTTTTTTTTTGGAAATACTCATTTTACAAGTCCCCTAGAGTTAAACAGTTGAGTTTTGAGTTTTTTTTATTCATTCAGACGATCTCTGGTACTGGTGGGAACTCTTTCAGTTTAGCTTAGCATAAATGTTCAATCAGATTAGTTCATTAGCATCTCGTTTAAAAAAAATTCAAAAGAGTTTTGATCATTTTCCTTTTTAAAGCTAGACTCTTCTTTAGTTGCGTCATTTACTACTGATAGAAAATGAAAAGTTGCTATTTTCTAGTCCGATATGGCTAGGAAATATACTCTGGCATAATAATAAAGGAACTTTCCTGCTCAACCAAGTTTCTAATGGTCTAATTAGATTCAGTGATTTATGCTAAGCTAAGCTAAAAGTGCTCCCGAAATCAGCTGAATGGATTAAAACATGGTAAAACCCAACTGTTAAAATTTGGGGAACTTGTTATTTCCCCCCAAAAAGTGGAGTGTTCCTTTATGGTTCAGCTCAGAAAATGCCAAAGCTCGTCTTAAAAACCATGGCGATGAACACAAATGTTAACTTTTATCCAATATTTTGATGTGTGTTACTGAGTTTTAAGGTGCCTTATCGCATATTCTGCACAGGTCATCAGTTTATGTATAAAGCACCAAGATCAAGGTTGGTCTTATGAATATTTATAGGGTAAGATGAGAGTAAATTGCTAAGCAACGATTAGTCTTGGCTAATTAATATTTATGAGCTCAGCGCTCTGTGTAGTAATATGTGTAGTAAAATAAGTTTGAGCAGCATTTGGTGTTGGGTGGCTGAAAGGAGATTTACTTTACTTTTTTTTTGTCTTTTCTAGCTTGTGATGAGTGGACTGTTCTGCCCAATCCAGATCTTTACCATGACGTCAACCGTTTTGGCCACTCAGCTGTTTATCACAATGGGTAATCTAAACGTTTAATATCAATTTGATACGCTAAAACGTCCTGTCTTGCTTATAATAGATATGTTGTTTTAGATTAATTAATAAATGTTTTAGATATTTGAAAGAAATAGTTTTGATTAAATTCACTCTCATTCATTCATTCATTCATTCATTCATTCATTCATTCAGATAACAATTATATTAAAAATAGAAAATAACATTACTTTATAAAATTCTCATTTCTTTTTTAAATAAATGCTGTTTCTTTTCATCATTGACCCATGGCAAAATGAAAGTCATACTAAAAAGCAGTACTTTATTACAGTAGCTCTGTAATCCATATTGTGTTATTTTGATTGGATGGCCATAGTGTTCTATGGTAGAACATGATGTGTACACATACAGAGATAGATCTCCAAAGATGTCCATGTGATGTCCTGTTTTGGGTTTTAATGGTAGAACTTAACAATTCGATTCCATTTCCTTAAGTTTATTGTAAGATTATCATGATTTCAGCACTTTTTATGTGCAATTTACTGTTCTATGAACGGCCGAGGTATACTATATTAACATTTATAGATTCATAATGTTTCATTTAAAATGTAAAATAAATTTTTATGGTTTCTTTCATTGCTGTTATCAGCTAGTTATTAGTAAAATAAATCGTAAGAAAAAAATGTATATAAATCGGTTATATATATGTATATATATATGTGTGTGTATATGTGTGTGTGTGTGTATATGTGTGTGTGTGTGTGTGTGTGTGTGTGT
>CAIGQW010000302.1:904122-918193 GCA_903798125.1 Danio choprae | reverse complement strand
AAATATGTTATTTTTTGTTTGACAGAAAAAAAGAAACTCGTTGTAATTTAGCAATCACACTTTATCTACCAAGATTCCGTTTAGAAAATATTATTATTATATCATTATACATTTATTTTTGCAATTAAAATGATATAATATAGTATATTAAATGGAAGTAAAGTGTCTTTTAAAGTTAATACATGTCAAAATATAGGTGAAATAATGCAAATAAGATACAAATTAAATAGAAACTTTCTAAACTACAGTGGGAAACAAATCTATATTTCGCATAAAATTTTTATGAAATTTAAAAGTATTTACATTTTTGACCCAGAAACTTGTACCTTAGTTTTACTTTAAACAATGCTGCAGTTTTATTTAAAAGTTCTGTGTTTAATGAGTGTGTTTGTCTCTGATGCAGCGTGTCAGTGTAACGGCCACAGCTCGTGTGTGAATGAGAGTGTGTGTGAGAGATGTGAGGATCTCACCACGGGCAAACAGTGCGAGAGCTGCATCTCCGGGTATTATGGCGACCCCACAAATGGAGGCAGCTGTCAGCGTAAGTCTCATGCCAAAATACAGTAGACCTTTGTTTGCCATTTGATAATATCTCAGTAAATGTGTGTGTGTTGCTCATTTGCAGCCTGTAAGTGCAACGGACACGCCAGCATGTGTAACTCCAACAATGGCAAGTGTTTCTGTACCACCAAGGGCATCAAAGGAGACCGCTGCCACGTGTAAGTGCGCACACACACACATCCAAACAAGGCACACAGACTACAATTGCAGTGTGGATACTTTAAAATACTGCGTTTTGCAGGGTCTATGGCGAGGTGTATGTGTCTTTTTCTTGGTGTTTTTATTCAACATTGCGAAATAAGCTTTAACATTTTGCTGTATACTTAAACTTTTTATAGTTAGAATACTAAGTAAATGTTAAAGCATTGAACTTTATGAAATATGTTTTTATAGTTAATAGTTTTTACAGTTAAAATACTGAGTAAATGTGAAAGTATTTATGAAATATATAAATATATATTTTTATGTATACTTTTCTTCCCTCTAGAAAAACACTGTAAGAAATGCAGGGTTCCACACAATTCATTCCTGTGGTCCCAACACAAAAGGATTAAGTTAATTTAACAAATTTAAGTGGGTTGAACATAAAACAATAAAGTTGGGGCCAAAAAAACTCAAGAATTGTTATATAAGCTTGTTTTAAATAAGTAATTTAAATAAGCAGCAATACAATTTTTGAGTGTACATCCTAACAGAGTACATATACCATTTAACCATATTCATACATTTATGTCTACATTTTAAATTCATAAAATTTTTCAGACAGTGAATTTATTAGATTGAGCTTTATAAGACACAAATCATTATTTCACGGAAAGTATCAGGTGCCTTATCACCAGAAGTCTTATTTACTAACAAGCTTTTAATACCCTGCCCTTTGAAATCAGACTTTGATAAGAGAGTAAGAATGTTGAATAAAATCGTTTATCTGCATTTTTGTGTGTAAATAGCATTATTAACATTATAAATGAACATCAAGGAACACACAAACAAACAAATAACAACACATGCAGTGTGAACGCTCATATGTGCAGAGTATGTGCTAATGGGCCGTTAGGAGCTTTTCTTTCCTCTAAGATAATAAGTTGTTTGACAGACTTTCAGCTAACCATTAACTATATCAGACACTCACAGTTCCCACAGTCATGGAACTTTAAAAGGTCCTTTCAAATTTGGCAATTAAATTTAGTCACCGGGATATACATGTTAAAAATTCATGATTCATTTTTTTCAAAAATTCATTTTTGCAGGGTAAAATGGCTGATTTTGCTGTGACTTAAAAAAAAAAAAAAAATTCAATTTACAACAGCAACCCAGACAATATACAATTTTAAACTATTAAAAGTGACAATAAAAGTCACTTTTTCATACTTTTTAGCATCAAAAGTTGTTGGAGAAAAGATCAAGATCTCGTAATGCAACTCAAAAGCATACATAAATGGAAAAAAACAAATACATTAATCATGAAATACAGAAATCTGTGCAGAAAGTTTGCAGAAAATCTGCATAAAAATAATTAAATAAAAAAAGCAAGCTCCTCACAATTTCGCGCAAATTTTTGCATCCACAGAACCACAAAATTCCTAGATTTCTATGCATTATAGGTTATGAAAATTCAGCTTTTTGCTCTGTGAAATTTGACATTTGGTTTAGATCGGGAACCCTAGACACTACAGTATTCCTACTCATCGACTCCGATTTTCATCCAGCTCTTTTGTTTTGTTTTGTGTCTGTCAGGTGTGAGGTGGAGAACCGCTATCAGGGCAATCCTCTGAAGGGAACCTGTTATTGTGAGTATGTTTGCGCTGAGGATCAGGGCAGCTCATGCTATTTGAGCCATTCAGTCATTTTTTTTGAACCTCTCATTTCATCCTTTGCTGACTGATCCAAGGAAAAAAACATGAAGTTTCAGTCTGTCTGTGAAAATACCAGCATTTTGACATCTATTCTCTTTCACAGCCGTAACTATATCTCTATCTCTGACACACAGACACTCTGCTGATAGATTACCAGTTTACCTTCAGTTTGTCTCAGGAGGACGACCGCTACTACACTGCTATTAACTTTGTGGCAACTCCAGATGAGGTGTGTTGTGCTGGAAAACTTTCACTGTTGAAGAAGTGCATAGTAGATGTCAATAAATAAAACATAAAAAATAAAAAATAAAACTAAAACAAATCTGAGGTTTACCAGAGACATGTTCTTTTGAGCAGAATTAACCCTATATAGGGCACTCATTGAGATACTCATTGGAAAAAACTCATTGGAATGTTATTGTCGTAACTTTTATGACTTAAAGTATTTTTATTTTGCAAATCAACGTCAGTAAATGTAATATATGGCTTTTCATCTGTTTCTCACACCTTTTTTCTATAATTGAAAAGTTGAAATGAATATACAAACAAAAAAGGAAAAGGAATATTTGAATAAAATATTAAAGCATATTAAAATGTTTTAAAATAAAATAATGCTCTTATTTACAAAGGGGCTGCTTTAATCTGAACTTTGGCATTTTGTTGTGCTTCAAAAGAAATGATTTAAAAATAAATGTTTTGTAACTGCCCATTCATCAACAAATCTTTAAAAAATATATTTCCAAAATTGTTTTCCAAATAAAATAAAAATAAAATTAGTTTCCAAAATTAAGCATAAGTAAATTCAGCTTTGCCATCAAAGTAATAATTAAGTAATTAAAATAGAAATATATATTATATTATATTATATTATATTATATTATATTATATTTACTGAATAATATTCCACAGTATTACATTTTTCGCGATATTTTTCGAACAATAAATTCAGCCTTGTGCATATAGACTTGGTAATGTGATTAACAAAAAATACAATTTGGGCTGAAAAGCAACCCTGTTCCTGGAGAGCTACTGTACGTTCCAGCAGAATTCAGCCAATTCTAATCAAACACACCTGAATCAATTAATTAGGACCTCTCGGGTAGGAACAGGGTTGGTGGCCCCATGTCTACTGGCTAGTGGTAATCTAGTGACAAATTTAATGAAACATGAATGAAGAATGAAAACTAGTAAAATAGTTTAATATAGTAAGTAGTAAATACTTTAGTTTTTTTGAGTTTAAAACATGACATCTGTATTGAGAGTGAGTGACACATGCTTAAAATCATCATGGAATACTAAACCTTTTTTTTTTATCTTACAATACATATTGAAAGATAAAAAGGGTATATATTTAAATTCAATGAATAATTCAGTCTTTTAAATTTATCTCGCAGCAAAATCGCGACCTAGACATGTTCATTAATGCCTCGAAAAACTTCAATCTCAACATCACATGGGCAACCAGCTTTGCAGGTATGATACACAGACACATGTTAAACACATACATTAACTATGCTTAACTATGTTAAGCTGCTTTGACGCAATCTACATTGTAAAAAGCGCTATATAAATAAACTTGAATTGAACATACATATACTAAGTATGTTATAAGTGAGCAGCGCATTCAATTAAATCTCTCTTCTTCTTTCTTGTCTGAGCAGCTGGAACTCAAGCTGGTGAGGAAATCCCTATAGTCTCACGCAGCAACATCAAGGAATTCAAAGACAGTTTCTCCAACGAGAAGTTCGACTTCAGGAGCAACACCAACATTACCTTCTACGTTTATGTCAGCAACTTCACCTGGCCAATCAAAATCCAGGTAATTTTAATTGAATTTAATTTACATGTTTGAATTGAAGGTAATTAGCATGTTGGACCACAGTTATGTCTAATCTGAGATAAATCAGTGATACTCAACATACTGAATCAAAAAAAAAACAACAACTTTAGGGCAGTTAACTTTTTAGGACATTTATTGGAATACTTGGTAAAACGTATAAGGACCAAGTATAGGGACCAATTTACACTGTTAACTAGTTAATAGAATATTAGACTTGCTGGCTTATTAGACAATTATTGAGATATTGGCTGGTTATTAATACTTATAAAGTAATATTCTGGATGATTTTATTCCACATTCTTAATTCCCAACTACTACCTTAATAACTATAAATAAGCATTAAGAATTTATTAAAGCAGAACTCATAATAAATGGTTTGTTAATAGCAAGAATGGTATCTTAAAATAAAGTCTGACCAAATACTCATTGGAAAATACTTGCTGTGTTACTGGGGGTTATTACAAGACTTTTTGAAGCTTTTTGTCTTTATATTAGGGTATATATATATATATATATATATATATATATATATATATATATATATGTATGTATGTATGTATGTATGTATGTATGTATGTATGTGGTTCAATTGGCATGTTAGGGTAATTAGGCAAATCATTGTATCACGATGGTTGGTTCTTTAGACAATCAAAAAATATATATATTTCTTAAAGGGGCTAATAATATTGACATTAAAATATGGCTTAAAATTTGACTTCAACTGTATATTGTAATAAATGTCAACAAAGTTATCATATATGGGTCTTTAGGGTTAAGGTTGCCATGATGATATTATGCAATTGTACCTGCCCTAAAATCTTTGATATGAAAGATTGGACTGAGAGAATGATTGAAATTTCATCATATGAAACCATGGAGACTGCATTAGTGTTGTCAAAAGTACAGACGTCAATACTAATCAGTACTGAGAAAAAAAAAGTCAAGATTAGCATTTCCTGTTTGCTTCATGAGCACTGTTCAGTGGATTCTGTAACACTTTATTGGGCAGTGATCTGTGAAGAGCATGAAATGATGATTATTGTAGCTAATCACAATCCTATCTGTTAAGTGTGTGAACACAGTGGCCAATCAGAGGTGTTAAATAACCTGCTCAACAGCGCTCAGATGTTAGCAAGAAATACATTTATCAAATGAAGGTTTCTTTTTTTTTTTCTTTTCTTCAAATTACAGCACAGAGTGGTGTGGCGGTTTGTACTTTTGACAACACTAGACTGTAGAATGAAGGGGAAATGCAAAATATCAGATAATTTTAGGCAGCATATTAAAAACAATTAGCAGAATGCCCAGGCTACGGATACATTTCCATGGGTTCCTGGCTGGTCTTATTTCATTGTTTTATTATTGGTGACTGAATATAGAACTGATTAGAGAATTGTATAATGAACAAGATTCTATCAACAAGAAATTTGGCTGTGCACACCAGACGCGACAACAGAAACATTAAAATACCACAGACATTCAGAAGCGCAGAATAGTGCACTCTACTCCCAATGACAAGGACAGGTTTATAATCTAATTAAAAATATATTAAACATCATTAAATGTACTTGTTGAGTCACAGTTGTAACATTCATGTTTTAACTATACCTTCGCTAGTTTTTTAAACTATCTGCTGACACTTTCAGTATAGCTATACATCTAACATAAAATGGTATTCAAACTCAAACTGGTAACATTTAGCACTGAATAAAGCACATAATCAGCACCTGAGGAGATTAAGGTAGTTTTTGCTGTTGTTCAGCCACATCATCACAAAAAATAGAAACCGTTTGTACAATAGTAACTTTGAGAGACGTCATTGTGGATGAGGGGCTCATTTTGCACAGTATATTTATATTGTGGATGAAAAACTAATTTTAACATGGAAAAGTTAGTGCGTCACCTTGCCAGGTCGTGCACAGTTAGGACATGGCGTAATAAGTTGAATTGCAAAATCCAGGTGAGTGCACATTATTGGCTCTGCTGACATATACAGAGAAAATATCACACCGCTGTGTGTGAGCGTCAGTTGTTTTGTTTTGCTATCATATCCACTCCTTCTGTCTGTAAATTTTGCGAAGGCCATGTCCTTTTATTCTTTCTCATATATCTTTGGCCTTTTCTGTCTGGTCTGGAAATGATTTGGCTGAGTTTTCCTTTCCCTCCCTCTTCTTCTCTCCTCTCCTCCTCTTTTTGGTTTCCCCCTCCTCTCTTCCTTCGCGTTGGAAAGCAATCTAACTTTGCTCTCCTGTGCTAGGACGCTAACTCAGAGTTTGTGTTAGATTGTCCGCTAGCTGATCTAGAGCACGTTGCCTCCTCAGCTCATGGAGAAAGGCTGAATGTCACACAGGTAACACTTATCCTCTCTCTCGTTCACCTTTCACTTTCTGACCAACCTTTGGGTTCCACGTTTCATCAAACAGAGAATGCTTGTGGCGATTTCAAGAGCGAATGTGGGCAAAAAGGGGTCTCGGCGTGCAGGACAGAGGGTCTGTTGTCAGGAGTTTAGAGGAGAAGGACGAGAGGCAAAAAACCTGCTCTGTAAACATGGCAGTCTGAGACTGAAAGCGTCAGAAGGAATGTTAAGTTGAAACACATGGCTCTTTTTTGAGCCGAGAGACTGAGGGAAGAGCCTGAGAGAAATAAGAGAGATTAGAAAGTTCAGAAGCAGCCTTCTGTTTTTACCTCTTGTTTTCTTTTCACCCTGTGGTTGGAGAGTCTGTGTGCGGCCTGTGTATCTTTTGGCCGGTGGATTGCTGGAAGTGTGTACGCTTGTAAATCTAAACAGGAGTATAGTAGGAGCCCTCACTTGTCAGGGTTTCCTAGGTGAGACCATTATGTGATAAAGACAGAATTTGGTTGGATCTCATCATAAAAATGCTTGCAGGTTCCATTTCACCCCGATATTGTTTCATTTAGGAGAGGGGCATTTTCTTGATGCTGAAGCGGCTTTAAAATCAAAAGTAATGTCATTAGGTCTGGTCATTTTAATTTTGTTTTTCGTAATTCTCATTATTCCCTCTGGGGATTCTTATTAGATCATCATTACTTGGATACAGTTGTGTTTTATATATATATATATATATATATATATATATATATATATATATATATATTGAAGAAAATAATATTTTTATATTTTAAATATGTAAATTGAAGGCATTATCACTAATATTGCAATTCTGTTTAAATGAAATTTAAATTAAAGTTGTATTATTATTATTATTATTATTATTATTATTATTATTATTATTATTGGCTTAATTGTCATAATGTCATACTATGCAATTTTGTGGTGTAATATGTCTAAAGCCTCGTTGACATTTACAAAAGTGTAACATTTCACTTCCTAGAAGTAACTTTTATTCATATTATTCAACATGGTAAGGATAACAAATACTACAATAGAATAAAAGAATGAATAGATCAACACAATGCATTTCATAAAATTGTAGGTTTTCTAGTGATAAAAAACAGTATTTTCAGTTCATTTTGATTAATAAACAGCTATTAAAATGCATAATAAATATGCAATTGTTTGGTAATGATAGTTTCCATCATAATTTTCGCCCTAAATGTAGCAATTACATGATAAAAGTGTATTATTATATGATATGATTAGCATCACATTTTTTTTTTGTATATTGACTCTTTATATGATGATTATCTGTAATGTGGACATCCACTTATTAAAAAAAAAAAGCCATTTGAATGTACCGTATCATGTTGACAAACTGACAGTTGTTTAAAATACTCAAAGCTTCTTTGGAAGTAAAAAAAATTAAAAAATTCAATAAAATGAATGCCTGTGGCCTCTGAGGATACATTAGGTTGTTATGAAGCAACATAATAAGTCATTTGAAGAAAGTGAACATTATTTACAACACCATTAAATGTAATCCATAGCGGACAAACTGGGATATCCAATTCACACAGGTCATTTCTGGTTTAAATAACTGCTCATGTTTTTGTATTAAATGTTCAGATCAATAATATTTTTAGCTAAAAAAATATATATATTTGATTTTTTTTTTTTTTTACTGAAAAGGAAAGATTTATTTTGGGTGAACTGTTGCTTTTAACTTTCCACACAGTTCCCATACTGCTCTTCTTTATAAACAGAATGACTTGCAGTCTGATGTTTGTGAGAGGCAGTCGAAAGCTGGGTTTAGACACATTCTTGACAGGTTTCGTGGGATTCACCCACTTTAAAAATATGACACTTGAAGATTCAGTGGACTCAACTTTACATTCTTTTTAGCCCAGCTTGATGTTCAGAGACACTTCAGCTATGTGTAGGCTGACTTTGAGGAGTGTAAACACTGCACTCTTAAAAATAAAGCTTTTTATTTGCATTAATGATGCCATTAAAGGGATAGTTCACCCAAATATGAACATTGTCATCATTTACTCACTCTTCACATGTTCAAAACCTATTTGACTTGAACACAAAAGAAGATATTTTGAAATATGCTGTTAGCTAACACCCATTAGGTGCGTCCCACTATTCTACACCATTTTGTAGTATAAATAGTGTAAGTAGTTCATTCACACTGAAATTGACACTGACACAGTGCACTTAAAATACCTAGATGATGCACTTATTCAACCGTTAATAATAAGTGTGGAATGTTGGACACTTTACGCTCTCAACGGCCATCGGGCTATCAGGCTATCGGACACTGACGTTGGATTATTTTATTTATTTTGTATTGTGAAGGCTAAATTCTCTTACGAAAGTGATTATGATGGATGGTGATGCAGTTATACTCATTGCAGGTACTATTTGGTAGTTTGATCGTTTATGTGTAAGTGCATAAGTACATAGTTCATAGTGTATAATGCTTGATTTGGGACGCAGTGATTGACTTCCATAGTATTTGATTTTTTCCTATAATGGATGTCGAGGGCATGGTCTTCAACCATGATAATTTTTGGGTGAACTATTACTTTAAGAAGCTTTACATTCAAACATTTCCCATTCAACAAAAGGTTCTTTAGAGTGTGAAAATTTAGTTTAGACAGTTAACATGTGCTTCAGAAAAAAAATGAAAGAAATGTTCTTACCCTAACATGTTTCTTCTATGACTTCTCTGTGAAAACCTTAATGTGTAGTTATCTCACGCTTTCAAATCATCTCTTTGTTTGAACACTCCAGCATGTCAACTTCTACCTCATCCAGTCTCTTATATTTGGGGAGAAACTGACTGTTTGTGCAAACAACGGCAGGTTGACACAGAATATAAGGATTTTCACATTGGATATATGCATTTGTGATGATTCAGAAAAGGCACACTTTTCCTTTTTCTCATTACTAGTTATTTACAAATGCTCGATTCTACAGGCTTACATTCTTTCAGCGATGACTGCCATTTGTAATAAGCTTGATTGTGGCATTTGCTTTCTAGGTTTCAGTTAAAATCCTCCTCCACAGAACGTTCAAAAGCAATACTCATTTCATTTTGGTTTAACTTGCCTTACCAGGTGTAACTAGTCCATACTGTCTTGGTTATGTTAACATGTATTCTAGGGGTGAGAATCACCAGAGTCCCCACAATATGATATTAGAAATCAATTTTGATTATGGGCATCTATGTATCAATATAGTATTATGACTAACAAGTAGGCCCGCGCAGAATCTGTGCGCGCAGAAATCCACAGAATTTTAAGCCCATCATTCACTCTATCTATTTGATTATTTAAATGTGTGTAAATGTATATTCATTTATATTTTATATTTATTTCAGTAATATAATTGAATAGCATGCAAATGTT
The DNA here is from genome assembly GCA_903798125.1 of Danio choprae. Taxonomy (NCBI): domain Eukaryota; kingdom Metazoa; phylum Chordata; class Actinopteri; order Cypriniformes; family Danionidae; genus Danio; species Danio choprae. The sequence continues at coordinate 908,161 of CAIGQW010000302.1, read as the reverse complement.
TATATGGTTTATGTACAATGTAGTTTATAAAGTAGTATTTTCAGTCTTTTAGTAGATCTATCACATGAGAAACTTGCTTTGTTTACTAAACAAGTGGTTCTAATTGGATTTGCATTGTAAACCTTAAACAAAAGTAAAAGATTGATGGAGTTTTTAATTACTATACGCTCAAAAAGCATTCAGCTTAAATCTGCAGATTTTGTACAAAACTCTGCCCGAAAATGTCAAGCTATATATAGTGTTTACGTCACATGCACCATATGAATGGCGGTGTGAGACACAGGTTGTCATGCGTGACTGACAGTGATGGTCGGAATGCTGTGGTTTTGTATTGAGTGTGTGTGTGTTTATCAGTGTGTTCTGGAGCTGTGAGTCAGTCTTTGAAGAGTCAGGCCCGTGTGTGTCTCAACGCAAAAGAGAGAGGCCGTATCAGTGCTCAGCATCTGCTCAATGAGAGCGCTGTGTGAATTCACCCTCCATCCTGTGGATGTCTGGCAGACTCTGTTTTACCCGCTTCTCTCAAAATCCAGTGCTTATTTTGGAAGTGCCTGGAGGAATGGAGAGGGAAGAGTGAGCTCGTTTGAAAAGCAGGTAAAAGACGGAAAGAAAATGACAGTGTTTTAATGTGAAAGAACGTCTCTGGTGTCCCGCAGACTCTGCCCTCATTGTGCTAGATGGGTTTAAGAGTGCGCATCATCCCTGAAAAGAGGGACAGGAAGTGATGTAACTACTTGAGGGGGTTAGGCTGCTAGGTTTAGGTGTGAAATAAATGGGTCATTTTTCTTTTTTAGAGATAAAACGTATTTATATACCAAATAAATCAACAGATAACACCACTGTCTGGAAGATATAAAGAAAAATAGATAGAAAATTGATTCATGAAATAGATAAGTGTGTAGTGTGAGTAGTGTGTGTTGTATGCGCGTGTGTTGTATGCGCGTGCGTGTGCGTGTGTACACAGATGTTAACACTTCAATATGTTCCCTCTGCCGCCGAGCTCGCCATTGCATTTGTGGCAGTAAATGTGCCTGCAGCTTTTGACAGCTAGGTGGCGCTTAAACCATAGACTTGGCTAAAATATCAACAAGCAATTTTCAGCTTTGCCTTTTCACAATACTAGATAGGATGGTATTGTATGTGTACCATATGCACAGGTACTGTATGTGATGTGATGTGTTCAATTAAAATAAATTTAGTTTATATATATATATCTATTATTATAAAATCTGTCATCTTTTTTTTAATAAGTTGAGTGTTTTGCGCTGCTAGTTTAAGGTGGGAAAAGAATTGTCATTTCTCTTTTAGATATAAACTATTTAATTTCCAAATAAATCAAAAGATTTAAAGATATACAGAAAAATAGATAAAAAATAGATTTATAAAATAAAAGTGTGTGTGATGTGTGATGTGTGATGTGTGTGTGTGTGTGTGTGTGTGTGTGTGTGTGTAAACAGTGGTAAACAGTTATTACCATTTTACTCTATCTATTTTACATCATATACCTTATTTGATTTCACTTATTAAAAATCTTTAACTCCTTTTATTTATCCCTCTTATTTACATATTTTTATATATAACCTAGTTCTGTTCAGTGTAATATTACAGTATTTAAAGTAACACAATGATTTTAGATTTGTTGTTTTGTTTTATGAACTGCAATAACCCTGGAATGAAGGAATCAATTTCTGGTGTAATCTTTATTGCTTCCACATTTTTCTAAAATCATTTAAGCTCATATTAAATCATAATTGCTCTATTTGTATAATGTTCATCGGCTCACTTAAGCACACATCACACATTGGAGAAAGGCACAGGTTGAACATGATAACATAATTGTAAGCTTGTTTCGTGTTTCAGGCGCCGGGTTAGTAATTAATCCAGGCTAATCAGGTTTTCTTATTTCCAGCTGTACGTTTGTAAACCCTGGGTTAATGTTCTCGTTTGCATATTTGCAAGGTTAATAATGCTGATTGGACAAGTATAGCGTGCAGTGAGCTTGTGACTGCATTTAATAACAGCTTTACCATCTGGATAGATGTCGACATGTCACATCCACAGTTTTTTTCCTGTATACAGTTGAGGGCAAAGTTATTAGGTCTATTGTGAAATTTGAATTCTTTAAAAAATATTTGCAAAGTACTGTTTAATGGAGATATTTTTTTTAAACACTGTTTTTTTAAATGACTAATTTATTTTGTCTTTACCATGATGACAGTGCATACTATTGTACTAGTTATTTTGCAATATACTTGTTTTTAGCTTAAATGGCAATTTAAAGGCTTAATAAGGTTAACTAGTCAAGTTCCGTTAATTAGGCAAGTCATTGGACAACAGTGGTTTCTGTAGCCGATTGGGAAAAAAAAATAAAAATCTTAAGAGGGGTAGTAAGTTTACCTTATTATTAAAAAATATATAAATGCCAGCCAAAACAAGAAATAAGACTTTTTTTTTCCCAGAAAAAAAAGATATATATGAAATACTGTAAAATGTAACATGTCTTTGCTCTGTTAATCAGCACTTGGTATATATATATAAACTAAAAGTTGTATGAATATTTACTGAGGAAAGTACTGAGGCTGTTTACGATTGGTTGCCTATTAAATAATTCCAGTGCTGCATTGTTTCAATATACAAGGTGTTTTCAAACTGGGCACTAAAGTAAATCGATAAGTAGGACCATTAAATATAGGACCATATAATGGTGGAAAGTCAGAGAGAAACAGTAAAGTCAAATTATTATTATTATTATTATTATTATTATTATTATTATTATTATTATTATTATTATTATAAAAAAACAAACATCTATAAGCTTAGTTTAGCACCGCAGTTTTGTTTTAGCATCAGACTTAACTTAGGAATAAATGTGTGACTAACCCATTTTCAAAATTACTGGTCTAAAACTGTTCTAATAAAGATGCCAGCTCAGGGTTAAGTCTAGTCTGGAAAGCCAGTGCTCTTTTGCCACTTTTGGTCTCTCCAAGTTTTATGTCCAATATTACATAATTGAGCCAAAACAGTGTAATTACTTATTTAAATTAGAATGGAGAGTCTGGAACGGTTTATGCTTTAGTCTGTTGATCAATTATAATAATAAAGTACCAGCAGGGGGCAGTATTGCTACAGTCAGAAACGACACATTTTGCTCCCATGTTCTATTTAGACAAACACGCGTACATTCATAACACAAACATGTAAATTAATGGGGGTTTTTCTCAGTATTCAACACCCATTTCTTTTCTCTTTTTTTCTCTCAGATCGCTTTCTCTCAACACAGTAACTTCATGGATTTGGTTCAGTTCTTTGTCACATTCTTCAGGTAAGATGTTTTGCATGTGTAATAAGCAACCAAATGAACTACTCAAGTCTTTAATGAACTTCAGAACTGCTCACATATTCGTTTGAATCTAAATTACGTGGATTTTTTTTTTAAAACACTAGTTGGATTGAAGTGCTTTCCTGCATGCTATAGCTCTAAGCTTTAAATCACCTCTTGAAGACCTGCCGTAATATGTTATTGATTCAGACCATATACAGCAAACTCACCATAAAAAATAGCCATGTTGCTTTTTTTAAAGGATAAATGTGGTTAAATATGATAATAGTTCACATATGGTTATGCATCATGTGTGTATGGGTTATTCTCATGAAACCTATTAAAACAACACTGCGTTTATGATTTTAAATATGCAGCTTAGTATTTTAGTAATATAAAAAAACATAAGAATAAAGGCAATACTGATTTCTACTTAATGCTAAGTGTAATTTCAGCATAAATATTTTTTTATTATACTGCAGTATATTATACTGCAACTTCTACTGAAATTATTATAACACAATTTGATGTTATGAACAAAAGGATGCACACCAATCTCAAATGGGTGCTCAGCCAAACAAACAGAAATACATATGGAAAGGCAGCAACAACAAAACTTCAAAAATATCTAATTTATTTGCTTCAAAAATATCTAATTTATTTACTTAAAAATGCTACCACTGACATGATGAAGAGCTGTGTGCATTTTTAAGTGAATAAATT
>CAIGQW010000302.1:887239-899122 GCA_903798125.1 Danio choprae | reverse complement strand
AAACGTTTGTTGATTGTCACCAGTTAGTTGACTTATTGCATTGTGGTCAGTTTTATTAAAAACAAGAAAAACAATAGCCGGAATATGAACTTTTTTTTATGGCTCCTACAGAGACTGAAGAGGTTTGGTTTTGAAAGGTTTTCAAGAGGCCAATTTGAGCCACGCAGGGGTGTTTATAAGGGCTAATGTGAGTGTCCTTTAAAGGACCCTCTTCACCATCTGCCTTAGTCAAGTGCTCTCATCCAATAAAAAGTGCTAATACTTTTTCCTCTGTCACGCAACAATCAAACATGTATTCATATGCATACATGCACATGACTTTGAGCATTAAAGTTTTTGACCCTTTAGCTTCAAGCATGACATTTACTAAAGATCTCCATGGCAACCAAACATAGAGGGCTAATTTAGGGCTAGCATAATCCGGGAAACAGTAAGAATCAGAGCTCACATCTAATAAGGCCAAAGGACAAGATTAAAAAAAAACACTTTAGTCTGAGTAACTATGACAAAAACAGCTATATAGATTAAAGAATAGACAACTTGATCAAATATTTTATTAGAGGTTCTGATTTGCTGCACTCTCATTAAAAAGATAATTTTAGTGAATTTTTACTTTATTTTTTTATATTGCTTGCTTTGTTTCATTGTCTCACTTAATAACATTTTGTTTAATTACTAGATGAATTTTTAAACAAATGGTTCAATGACTTGCTCAAAGTTATACTTGGTTTATTATTGAATTAAATGTTTGTCTTTTGAACAAATGATTGAGTTATCACTCATAAACACTTAATAAATATTTTTTTATAAATGATATACAAAAAAACATTTATAAATTAAATTATATAAGAATGTCATTACAGAGGGAAATTGGAGAGATTTGAATAGTCTGTGAGCACAATTAACTGCACAGGATTCCATATTATTGGATAATTGTAAGTAATAAGTCCAAAAACCAATGGACCATGTAAAGCCACATAAAACAAAAGCACAAATACAATACATATGCCATGTTCAGTGGCTATAATAAGCAGAGGTGGTGTGACTGTGAGCAGCAGAGACCTGTCATTTAAGTGACCACTCCCCTAATTATACACAATTTTAAGGCCTAATATAAATTGTACGGATGAGTTATTAAAAAATGTATCTCCTCACAGTTGTCATGAAGGCAAGGCAAGTTTATTTCTATAGCACATTTCATACACATCAGTAATTCAAAGTGCTTTACATAAACAAGAATAAAAGAAACATAAAATACAAAGAATAAAAATGATTAAAAACAGATTAAAGTGTGTTAAAACAGGTTTTTAAAAGGGTCACGAAACACCAAAACACATTTGAGATGTTGACAGTCATAAATGAGTCCCACGCTGCTAAAAACACTATTAGGACACATATATTTCACTAAAAAGTGAAAATTGGTTGTTTTTGCGTTATTTCAAGTAAATTCGTTCTTCTGGTTTGAAAATAAATTTTGAAGCTATGTCACGGCGTTGAGATCATTGTGTGTATTCCAGCGTGTAGACTGGATGCCTGGATGCCAGCATTAATTCATGAAAAAGACTTCCAAGTCTTTCCAGAACGCCAATCAGCGCGCTCTATTGTGACTAAGGCGCAACTTCATTAATATGCATGATAGCTTCGAAGACCTTTTTTTACCTGTTACAGTGTTCAGACGGCAGAGAGGCGCCACGTTGTGTTGACAACCGTAATTAAAACAAGTAGAAAAAGAAGAATTGTTCCGAGACATGGGTCGTCAGGGTTGCGTTTATAAATGTGCTGCAACGAAGGTTTTGTTTTCAATTCCCCGCTATGAGAGCACAGCTGGACTCACGTGTGGATTACAGTGCATGCGACACACCACAGAAATACGTTTGTAAAGAACATTTTTACCCGAGAGCTTTTCGCATCTGGAAATGGTGAAATCCAGATTTGCCACTCATCTTCTTTTTAAAAAGACACGGTTCCAGTTCGTGTTGATTGTCCTGTCTCAGTTTTGGTAAGTGTGTGATCAGTGCTTTTTATTCAGAGGCAAAGTTAGTTAGTATCGTCAGCAGTACTCTTTCAGTTTTTAAAGACATACCTTAGTAATATCACTACAATATTATGGAATGAAAGATCCGCTGTAAAAGCTGCTCTCTGAATGTAAACATGTAAACACCTTAATTAAACTATTACCGCCGTGTAGGATTTCCGCCGCATTTTGTGACAGGATAGTCTATACACACACTGCTTTCTGACGCTACCTACAGAGTATATCTAAGTTACCGATAAATGCAGAGGGGTTTTTTTTCTCCCATTCGCCGTGCGGTATCAAACATTTCATTAAAACTACCCTTCCTCAGTTCCTCGCATTCAATATCTCGTTTGTCATGGGGGCATGCATGAAATGTTCCTAAATGAAAGTAAAGGTGCCAAACTGCAGTTAAAGTTGACAGGTTAATAATTTGCCAAATAATTCAATTACTGATGTCACTGTCTTTCTCCCCTGTGTCTGTTTTGCCTCTGTGAAAATCAGATCGTGCCCAAACTGAAACTCCCATTTTTATGCAAAACCTTCCCTCTTTCCCTCCCCCGACACTCCCACCTAAACAGAGCTGGACTTGCCCACTTTCCTGACTTTTTTCAAACTAGAGATGTGACAACACCCTGCTGAGACGGGGGTTTCGTGGCCCTTTAAAGGAATGAAAAAGAAAAGAAAGACTTCATAGTACGATTTGTCGGACATAGCACAGTGCGCATTCAGTAAAGGCACAGCTAAACAGATGTGTTTTAAGTTTTGATGAAGGGTAAAATTAGCTATATACATCAAAATAATTCATTTCGGTTTTTGCTTCATGAGAGAGTTGACACTTAATGTGAACATATTCACTGATGGTCAACATGATTCAAAGTATCCGGATGAACCTGTGTTATAAGTTTCAGCAGTTGTTATCTGTGAATAACATGCCTTGGAATGTTGTGACTGACCAATCAGAATCAAGTATTTCAGAGAGCCGTGTAATAAATGATATTATGAATGACCATGGATGGTACATGCCACCTGTATCCTAAAGTTTCACATATGTGTGTGGTGCCCTGTCTTTGAACACCAGCGTCCCGTTTGAAGATGTAAAAAACCATCGGAGGGTCGCTCTGATGTCGAAACTATAATTGCAAATCAGAAGTGACCTTTTCTCAAAGCGCTCTGCGTGGTGTGTGTGTGTGTGTGTGTGTTTGTGTCCGTATGTGTGCAAGTAATTACACAGAATTCCTCCAGAGGTGCTCTGAAAGAGTTTCCAGGTAAATCTTTCAGCGATAAATATCACAAGCCTTGCAGGGAGAAGAATGTATTGTGACCCAAATATCAAAGATGCAGTTTATCAGTTTTTCGGGGACTATCCTCTGTAATTGTTAGATATGCAAATGAGGGCCACTCAGCCGAGATGAGCTGATGTGAACAGACTGCTGATTATTTTCTTTAATCTCTCAAATGTGCGTCATGCAAAGAATGTAACAAAATCGCCCCTTTGAAATTTCTATTAACTCCCTATTTAGACCACATGCCTCTGTGTCTTCTCTGGCGAATCCTGGATTTCCTGAATGTTTCTTTTGCATTTGACTGCGTGTGTGCGTGCGTGCGTGTGTGTGTGTGCGTGTGCGTGTGCGTGTGCGTGTGCGTGTGCGTGTGTGTGTGTGTGTGTGTGTGCGCATGGAGCATGTTGAAGATCTAAAATGTTCAGTTGTGACCCAATTAAATTGACTTTATTCTGTTACTAACACCAAACACACACAGTCTCACACTCAGAGGTAACAGGATTAAGATTTGTGATGAGCTTGAGCTCCTCTTCAGTCATCTTCATTGGTCCGCAGACACACACACACGCACACACACTGGTTCTTGCACCTTTATTGATGAGGCTGTGAATTAAACTGACAGAGAGTGGCTTGTGAATTAGCCGTAGTGGGAATAGCTGTCGATATTCTCTGTCCATGTGTGTGTGCTGTAATGAGGTGGCCTGATAGCTGCTGCCTTGTGTTTGTCTGGCTGTTTTGCGCTGAGAACAAATGCATTTGTTAACATCTCTGACAAAATCTTTATTTATTTATTTATTTCAATTTCTATACTTTTTATCTGTTTGGCTGTCTTTTTTTGTAGTTGGTGAAGCCCTCATGTTTTGAAGAATGACTTATTTACTCTTTGTAGTATGAAAACCTCAGAACTTGCTAAATAATTATTAGTTTGTTTGTTTGCAAGAACTATTAACATTTCACCAATTATCAACAAGATATCTTTTAGGTTCGCCAACATTTAATGTCAAGGTTTTGATTGTCATTTATATTTTATCATGTTATTAATCTTTAAAAATATTGAAGTACTCATGAAAACAAATTATCTTTACTGGCAAATTGCAATTGACCCTTTTCACATTTCTGTAATTTGATGCGAAGAGGATATGATACATGTAAATACATGTAAATGTACCTACGTTTAAAAAAAAAAAAAATCTAAATATTCAAAACTTTCATGGAATTAAGTTTATGATGACCGTTAGACATGTCATAACAAGTGCTGTTTAATGGAGAGAATTTTCTTTCCCAGCACATTTTAAAACTGAATTTATTTAATAACTAATTGCTAATGGATAAATTACTTTGTCTTTGCCATGATGATAGTACATACTAGTAATACTGAAGATACTAGTATTCAGGTTAAAGTGCAATGTAAATGCTTAACTAGGTTAATTAGGTTAACTAGACAAGTTGGGTTTGTTAGGCAAGTCCCTGGACAACAGTGGTTTGTTCTGTAACCAATCAAGAAAAAGAAATCTTAAGGGAGCTAATAATATTGACTTTAGCAATATTACTAACTGTTTTTTTTGTTTTGTTTTTTTTTTACCAAAAAATAATGGGAAATACTGTGAAACATATCATTGCTCTGTTAAATATCACACACGTTCATAAATGCATTAAAGAAAATCATACATCCGTATACATCCGTTTCAGGTCATAACAGACAAAATGGGTTATGATGGTTATGGAATAAAGGTTCTGATTTTATCCCTGCAGTAAATATCTCAAGTAAAAGCATGTGTTCCCTTCATCCTGCTGTTGAGAGTCCCAGAGAAACAAGCAGCTGCTGTACTTTTAGCCAAATTCCTGATCATTTCGGTGTGATCTTAACATTTCAGTGCAAATTGTTTCGTGAACCTGTCACAGTGAAACACTGAAAACTGTTCAAGCAGTCTGTTATTCAAGGTTCCTGCAATTAAAATTGTACTCAGTATGAAGTCTATTATGAAGTTTTCAGTTTCATGTGGGAAGACGGTGTTTACCTATTTATAGAAGAAATTACACAGACAAAAGCAAACAGTAGGCCATTTTAATTATAATGGACCGTGAGAGAGATTGGAAAACAGACACTGAAATATATACTAAATATGCACCTTTTTGGCCCCCCAAAAACGTTAATACCCATATAAGTGTATCTTGGAGGGAAGTGTAATATAGAGCTCTTTGAATTTGACCTTTAATAGATCTAGTACACTGTATTTTCAGGGAGAAAATGCATTCAGGTAGTTTGTCTTGTTTAACTTGGGCTGTTTATAGAGTGATCTGGAAGAAGAAAGATGCTCCATTACAAACGGGATAAATCTGCCTCCAAAGGGCACTTCAGAGTAAGCACAACCATGAAGGGTTGTTCCAAAATGAAGGGCCACTTCAGAGGGTCCCCTTGAATTAGTGATGGACATATTTCACTCTCTTGATTCGTTATGCACATTTGTGACAAATGATGCAGAAGTGTAATCCAAAGAATGTTTTTTGGTCCCTTTCCCTCTTTTTTTATTTATTTATTTATTTTGGGACAAAGCCTTTTATGGGATGAGCCAGAATGGAAGGCAGCCAGAGTTTTGGTTTGGAATGGTTCAGAAAACGAACCCCCTCCTACTTGTCCTGGAGACAAATGCCATTCATGGATGGCAAGTGATGGCTAATGGTCCACTTTGTGGACTTGATGATCTACAGCTGGTATTTGCAGTGGCAGATGCAGCCAAAATTAGAGAATAATTGATGTTGGCAGAATTAATTTTCATTGTTATTCTTTCTGAATACTTATCAGAATAAATTCTGTCAACATCAATTAGTCTCTCATTATAATTTTAATCAGATTTGGTTTGGAAATACTTTTTTCTTTCTCTCTTTCTTTTTATTTTGGACTTTGTTTTAAAGGCAGTTACATCCACAAGACCATCTGTATTATGGCTGGGGATCATTTTAATTTGAGCGATTCCGATTCCACTTATTGAATCCAGTTCTTATTGATCCTTGGTTCAGATTCCAATATATATAGAGAGGAAAAAACAGCAATTACTTCAAGAAACATATTTTTACCTTTTATTCTTGCCACATTGAGCCTATAACCTGTAGGCAGAGAATGTTAACTGTGATTATCACACAGCTCTCTGGAATACTTGATTCTGATTGGTCAGTCATATTCCAAGGTATGTTATACCCAGATAACAACTACTGAAACTAATAACAGGCTCATCCTGGTACTTCGAATTATCCTGACGTTCAGTGGAGACGTTCACATACATATTTATATGTTTGTCTGTCACTTGACTGTTTGGCGCCATCTTGTGATTTAATAATTTGTAGGTTAATGTATGCTCCGTTTTTGTTTCTAATAATAATAATAATAGTAATAATAATACATCCAATAAGTACATCCAAGTTGCAGAGTAAGGTCTTCTTCTTTGTGTCAGGCTGCAAATAGGTCTCTCGCCTGAATGTACATTATCCCTTAACATAAACATACTGAATAAAAATAAGTAAAGATGTTGAATACATTAGTGCTCCGACGAATACATCTGTTTAGTACCTGTGTGTTAGATGCTGCTGTTTCTAATATTAGCTGTGTTGTCACAGTACTTGCGAATGGGAGAGTTGCGGTGCATTCTTTCATATTAATTCCACGTGAAACTCCATGTTTCATCATATTGAATGTACTTCCTCCCTTGCACAAAGTATCTTTGCAACATTTATTGCATTTGTCAATTTTGAACAGTCAGTTATAGAGCCGATTATAATGAACTGTGAATCTACGTAATGAGATGAGCTTGTCACATGTCCTGGCAGATAGATACAGCTGTAAAATTCTCTCAGCCATTCACTGCATGAGAATTCTTTGAAAATTAGAACCGGTTCTCGATACCCAACCCTAATCTTTAGCTGGTCAGATCTGATCAATTTTAGCTGAGATGATATGAGATGAAGACGTATAGCTTGCTTTTTCAGCATAAGAACAGTAAGACAAAATGGTGAATGTGCAAAAATCTTGTGCCAGATGTACTGTTGCGCTGTTGCAGGAGAGACCAGATTGAGTCCACCTGCTTCTTCTGTTATCTCTCTTTTTTCCTTTTCTTAAAAAATCCCTTCTCTTTTGGGCACTTTGATGTCAGAGTAGCCATCCTGACCCTCAAAATGAAAAGGTTTGAGCAGAAACTGCTGGTTTGGCAGCAGGGGGTCTCTGGCGTTTCGAGAGATGTCTTTTTATTCTTCTTCATAATGTGTGGCATGGCCTTGCGAAACCGTTCAGTTGCTTGGTTTCTTTGTACTGCCCCGTATAAAGCCCCGTCTCCCTTCCCAAGACCCTCTTCTCTGCAATCTATTGTCCTTGAGGTTTTCGTTTTGGTTTTATTTAGCAGTGGTTTGGATTGGGACACACTTTTCTCACCAGTGTAAGATTAAACTGTCATTGCAGTCAGTTCTGTCAAGTTAAAACGCTTCTCAGGCGGTTCACCTCTGCTCTAATGTTTTATTTGTCTTGACACATTTCACGTTTCGCCTGTGTGAGATGATTAAGAGAAGCATTACATGATCAGAGCTGCTCTGGGGCAAACAGCCCCTATCATACTCCAACAGTCAGCCTCTATTTTGTTCTGTCTCTGCTTGATAACATGAACAAAAAGAATATCTGTTTATAATTAGGCAGTTTGTGACTCAGTATGATTAAATACCCTATGACTACAGTGGAACTTATTAAGAGTGATAACCTGATAATCCTGATCATTCACCCTCATTCATTACATCTCAGTATAGCCTTTACTGTACTTATTTAAAGGATCACTCCAATTCTTTTGAATATAGGCTCATTTTACAACTCCCCCAGTCAGCTGATGTCTGGGTCTGGCAGAAGCACTTTTAGCTTAGCTTAGCATAGATCTTTGAATTAGATTGGGGTTCTCAATCTCGGTCCTGGAGGTCTGGTGTCCTGCAGGTTTTAGCTCCAACTTGCCTCAGCACACCTGCAAGGATGGTTCTAGAAAGCCTAGCAAGAGCTTAATTAGCTAGCCCAGGTGTGTCTGATTGGGGTTGGAGCTCATATCTGCAGAACACCGGACCTCCAGGACCGAGATTGAGAATCTCTGGATTAGACCATGAAAAATGACAAAAGAGTTTAAATAATTTTCCTATTTTGTACCAAGACTGATGGAATATGAAAGGTTGCTATTTTCTAGGCGATATGTCTAGGAACTATACTCTTATTCTGCTATACTATGCCTACAGCAGGCGCAATCATATTACACAGCGCCTGAAAATAGTCCCTGGCTAGGAAACTTCCAAATGTCTTCATGGTTGCAAGGCATGCAACCTTGGTCACGTTTGTTATATTGATGGAAGTTAGCTAATATTCAGGCATGGCATAATAGCATTGCGCCTACTGCAGCCATGGTACAGCAGCAATTTATGGAAACCCTTTGGTCATTTTTGAGCGAGATGCTAATAGTCTAATCCAATTCAATTATCTATGCTGAGGTAAGCTCAACATGCTCCCACCAGACCTGGAGTTTGGCTAAATAGATTAAAAAATTGTAAAACTCAAAGAGTTGAAAAATTTGCCTATTTTCAAAAACTTGAAGTGTTCCTTTAAAATGGCTTTATGTATTTTTCCATTTGCCTGTTAAGCTTTTTCATACTCAACCATGTACTTACTTAATGCCAGTTCTGCTGTGCTTTGGTAACTATGGACCATTTATAGTCCAGCAGTATAGACAGAATCCACTCAGACCTCATGCCGATGGTCAGCACTGGAGAACAAGAAATCTCTCTATTTGAGTACAAATAATCAGAAATCCATTGGCCTGAATCCATGTGGGTGCTACAAGATTAAAGTTGTCATCACAATGATGTACCATTTTTTTGTCAAATTTTCACAGGCATTTTTGAGTAATTTCAGTAAGAGTCCACAAAATCAGGAATTCCCTCAAGGCCAACGATTTTCACATGCTGATTTTGGAGTGGGTTCAAGTTGGTTATGCTAATTCTCTGCATTGATTAAACACTTCTTGGTTTGAAAACAACTTTTCTATGCTTGACAATAGATGGTGTACCTGCAGAAATTGGCAGAATTGTGATGGATGGCAAGTTGAAGCACACAGTTCATGATCCAGTTTTCTGCATTTTTGGGAATGAACAAAGATATATCATAATTCATAAAGGGATATAATCGTGTAACATAAAGTAGCAGTGTCTGATTCGGTGAGTGAGCACATTAGTTATTACAACTGTAAAGGAAGTTTTGATTTAAATAATAATAATAATAATTGAGCCGTCAGAGCAGCAGTGACAGATGCATACTTTTTATGGATGTCAGTTTGCCACAATAGCCACTATAAGCCACAATAGGCCCACAGAGTGAACTTCTCAATCCATATTGGTGGATTATTTAGAGGAAGGTAAGCCGGTGTCCTCTGGCCATTAAAAGGACAGTTGCTTAATCTGACTCGGTGTGCTTTGAAATGTTGCCTTCTAAAAGACAACCAAAGAAAGGGAAAAAATGCAGCACTGTATTTAATTAAAGCATATAAAGCATACGTCTTAAATTCAATTCCTGGAAGGGCCGCAGCTCTGCACAGTTTTGCTCCAACCCTATTCAAACACAGCTGACCCAACTAATCAAGGTGTTCAAGAGTAGTTTTGAACACATTAATTAGTTGGACCAGGTGTGTCTGATTAGGGTTGGAGCAAAACTGTGCAGAGCTGTGGCCCTCCAGGAATTGAGTTTGAGACCTATGATATAAAGGAAATGAACTACACCAACAAAACAGTCTAAAATAAGCTGAATGTACTGTTGATAAACAGTACCGACTAACAATCGGTCAGTTTGACTCTCAAACCTATAGTCCTTATATATATTTACTAGCAAATCACCAATCATCTTGATTTTTTTTTAAAAGTGAAGAAATGGAAATGGAAAAAACTCTATGGAATAAATCCATAAATATAAAATCAGCTATAGTTGACCAGTCCAATAGAGGGTTTTTTTTGCATCAAAAGTATTCTGAGCATAGACCAATGTCCCATAATGCACTTTGAAGGCGTAAAGTAAAATTAAAAGAGATTGAAATTGGAGATTGAAATGTCATACTCTGAAATGTACCTTTACTTGCCAAAATATATAGTGCAAGTAGGCATCCTTAATCAAAGTGAAAGAAAAGCTTAAAAAGTGTACCAGTTCTGTCAAGTTTTACCATGTAGCTTAATGACAGACGTTTTTTAGCTTAAATTCTTTGTTGTCCAAAATGTTTACAGCAATGTTATGGTATTATTTTTATTTAAAAAATGACATTGCATTAGCCTACTGCACAGACCTACAATTCTGGTTTACTTTTCAAAACTCGTTTTCTTCTTGGCTTAATGGTCTCAGTTGGTGATGATGATGTTGCAGAGGAGGAGCTGGACAGCGATTGCGATGAACAAAGAAGGACTTCATCCTTTCTTTTGCCACATTTTGACTCCGTCAGCACAGAGTCAGTCTCCACCTCTCCCTCAATCTTTCTCTCTTCAGCTTTCATTCCTTCAGTCTCTGCTTTCCTTCAGAGGATTGAGTGTAAAAGCTTACATCAGCCTCCCCCCCTGCTTGATGAAGGACTGCGGGTGTAGAGGTTCTCGCCCCGTCCTGGAGGTGTTTGTGCATTTGGACTGTGGTTGTAGCCAAGTGTGTATGGCTCTTGATTAGAGGTCAGACTCTCTCTGCAGTAATACACTCTCTTGTTTTTTTTTTTGGTTTTTTTTTCACCCACACGCAATCTCTAGCAGTTATATAGTCAAGTAAAAAATAGACACACACAACAGTGAAACACCCACTATGTGTAATAGATGACTCGACACTAAAAACACTGATTTCAGCATATGGTCCAAGTGAACTAATCTTAACAATCTGTTGCAGCAGAGAATTGGAGACCTAGAAACAGTGCATCCAAATATTTCTCTGTAATGGATCCAGTCTTTACTGATCCCTGTGCCACCGTGAAGGCAGCGGGTTATTACGGCAGAGCAGTTCAGCAAATACCAGTGGGACTCGTTGGCACAAGCTTTCTTTATCCACTTATGGCAATCAAGAAGCGGCTGCAGCTTCAGACTGATTTAGGATGACAAGTAACGTGGGCATGCCTGCCTCTGCCGGCCCGCAGAAATGCCATGGTTAACGAGAACATTGTAGTCATTACAGTTCATGCAAGGCTTTCCCATATTCCCTTATCTTATCGCTCCCATATCCCTTGAGCACCATTTCGGTTCGAATTGATGCAACAAATGAGCAGAGGTTTATCTTGCCAGGCTTTATACAACTGTTGACCTGTTTCAGGAATAGTAAATACTTATCAATGGCGGGCAGCAAATCCCTTCTTTCACAGTGCTCTGAGACGGACAGAGATGTTGTTTGGAGCAATTTTGTCAACCTTTGTCTTCATTTTGTGCATTCCACGCTATGAAAAGTGAAATCTGTGAAGGAAAATAAAAATAAGGTACACTCCCATTGCTTATCTCTTATTGGTGAAGTTGTCGCATTTGTTGGACACACACACACACACACACACACACACACACACACACACACAC
>CAIGQW010000302.1:870131-886839 GCA_903798125.1 Danio choprae | reverse complement strand
TAGCTGGGTCCCTTGAGCCTGTATAATATTTTTTTCTGCTATGGAAGTTATATGTCTCATCAACCAGCATTTTTCAAAATATCTTCCTTTTTGTTTAACAGAAGAAAGAAAGTTATAACGGTTTAAAATCACAAGAGGAAGAATAACATTTTCATTTTTGGGCAAACTATCCCTTTACATACAACTTAAAGCTGTCCTTTTTTCCTGTCACTTTCACTTTTAGTATAATTTTGTCAGGATGCTTGTTCTTTTTTGTAATTAAGTACATCTCCACTCACTATTTATACTTTAACTTGCATTATATATTCTCAGAACGTTTTTTTCACCCATCATTTAGACTTGAAAAAGTGTTTTAAGACAGTTTACCCTTTAAGGTGTGAACCTTTGAAAACACATTCCCAATATACAGCTCTAAAAAGTTCTTTTGAAAAACTTCAAAGGTGTATCTCAGTTCTTTAGGGCACTCCAAATTCAGTGCATATACAAGACCATTAAGGAAGGCATAGGGTACACAGACACCCCAGTGCACACCAGGGCTCTCCATCAATCAGATCCTGTGGACTAAAAACAATCAAACAAAAATGTAATAGTTTTCAAAGAACAAACAAAGCAGTTTTCTTAAAGCAGGGCTTCTAAACAATGGGCCACAATGTTCTCTTTGTCTGGAGAGTTTAGCTCCAACGCAGAACTTTCTAGTAATCCCAAAGGGCTTGAACAGCTTGTACAGGTTTGTTTAATTCGGTTTCAAGCTGAACCCCGTGCTGCATCCCAATTTGCCACCTTATAGTATACGCTAAAATATGTACCCTTATTGTGAAGAAAAAGTACATACATTTGTGTGTGTAACAGAAAAGTGGCAAAGCTTTGGGACAAACTACAATTACAGCCTATAACAGACTCTTCTCCTGATTAGTTACGTTCGCTAACTGTCCTGCCAATCATCTTGTTACTATTAGCATCCTTTACATTTTCCTTTTATTTAACATGTATATATCATTTTACACTGTTGAAAATAAAGTAACACATTAATCTACCTTTCTCATGGGTCTTTTGTGCAGACAATTAGTTTTGCTTTATGATGCATTTAAAAGTTTGTCCAAACAAGTCTTTAAAGATTATAGGTGAACATTAATGCAGATAACATTTTATTAAATATTTATCATCTGATTAGATATTTTCTTATTATTCAAACCTCTTTACCTGATCATCTCCACTTAACAGTCAGTCTTTTGATTTTGCAATGTTTGTCTTTTTTGTTTAACCTCTTAAACTTGTGATTTTGGCTGTAATTGTATTCGCTTTCAATGCGCAGTGTGTTGTGGGTAATGTAGTCTCATGAACTCAAATACTCATGAATACTAATATTATTTTCCAATAATAATTAGGATGGGTATATGAATATAATTCCACCAATAATACATTTGGCATCAGACATTAGATTGTACGCCAGCCCCACCACCATTTTGGACCAAATCACCATAACTTTAATAAATGGACTGAAGAAAAGATACTGGACTATTTTGAGGTTTTACAAATGTTGCAAAATCCAAACCAGGTCTTAGAGAATTTCCCTTCCACGAGTAGAACTGAACAGCCATTTCTGAATGTATGGTCATACTTTCATTATGTCGGCTGCTAATCGGCCACCAGAGTCAGGCTGTTAATAGCTATGGTTATTGTTCATTAGCTACAAAAGCTGAGACGTTATTATTGGCAATGCAGAGAGCAAGCGTAGCCAGAAGTATTTGACACAACAGCTCCAAACTAAATACACTCATGACCATAGAGGATTTGATTGCTTATCTAATTGTGGTTCATTTATTTTTTCCTTCATTTTAGCCAGTGTCAACCAGTAATGTTGATATTAAACCGTCACAACACAAACAGTAAATAAGGGAGGCTTAAATGGATAGTTCACACTAAAATTCTGCACTCATTACTCAACTTTCCTTTTAAAATCATTAAAAAGCTGTCACTGACTTCAACTGGTTGCAAGTCTGTTATTAGCATTGTTTGGTATAATAAGAGGATTTACAAGAACTCTGTACTTCTAGCGTTTTGAACATGAGTGGATATTGACTTTCTTAAACACTTCAAAACAAATTGTAAATGGAAACCTTTGATGCTCTCCTGATCGAAAACACAAATGCACACTTGAGTTTGTCAGTTCTGTTTCACCACTATCGCATTTTTAAAGCTTCAGCTGAGGGTGCTCTTGTTTGTATTGGAGGATGTTTTGCACACATAGCTCTGAATCTGTGTGAATTGGTAGTTTTGGCAGTTTTATTTGTACTAAAATTGGTCATTGGTCAATTTGCTACTTTGAGTAGATCTACAGTGGGTTTGGATTAAAACCATGCAGTCAACATATTCAATGTTCTCATTGCCAGCTGTAAAAATGATGTGTAACAGTGAGTATTTGTAGCTTTTATGTAAAACATGATGTTTACACACATAGTCTATAGATGGAAAACACCAATTTTGAATTAAAACAAAAAAGTTTTTACTCTTGCTTGAGGTAGTTTTGGACTTGCACTAAGATGGTTTTGCGGAGAAAAAAAATAAGTTAATGCTAAAAATGAAAGGTAGATACACGTTTGCCAAATAAACTCTGACTTATCAAACATTACACCCACATGATTAATCAACTGTCTACATGATGCTTGACTTGTTTACTGTTGGTTGCTAGGTTACCAATACTACAGTCGACCACTCTAACAACTTGATGGAATCTTGTCTAACTCATATTTGGGATGTTTTTTTTCTCTCTTTTTTTAAATTTTGTTCCCTAAACTTTGAAAATATTTACTTCATGTTAGGATGAAAACCCAGCTTATACTCCCTTCCTGAAAGTGCATATTCTGCAGTGTGATTCATATATCGAAATGTGAAACATGCAGTTTTAATTTGTAAGGTAATTATGTCTTAAATGCTAATTGACCCAGTGTTTTGTATTCATTTTTGGAAAGGCAAAGCTCACACAATCATTGTCACTCTGATATGACACACAGAGCTCTCATTTTGGGAGTAATAATCAGATATTTTTTTTTAAAATCACCTAAAAAGAGCAAAGGAAATGGTTGGTGGATGTATTCAGTTGTCAGGGTCATGCGCACAAACCAGGCTTCACATGGTCACAAAAAGTGTGGAAAGAAAAATCACAGAAAGGTCAGTAAAGTCTTGAGTGAAAAGGTTTTCCTGCAGTATCTGTAAAACTTTTCTTTAACCAGATCTGTCTTGTTATATTCTCCATTTTATATACTGTAAAATCATAGTCTATTCATTAGTTTTGGAGATTCATGAGTCAAAAGTAAAAAACAAAACAAAAAAAAACACATGGACAGACTGTAGATTGTTGATTTACTTTGATTTTGTTTTATACAAAAAGAGAAGCAATTCATTCTGTAGCAGTGAATCATACAGTATACAGATGCTTTGCTATTTCTGTCTTTACTGAAAATGTGTCTGAAGCGCAGTGTTTCAGATCAAACCCTCCTCTTTGCTTGTTTGCTCAATGCTTGTTGTGAATTATTGAAAAACAGAACTCCGAATTGAGTGTCTGAATGATTTGGCATGTGAGACACATGTCTCTTTGCGCTCTGCGTTCTCTCTTTCTGCCTGCTGCAAGGCACTGATATTAATTCCACTGATCTGTGGTCTCAGGGGCTTGTGGGAATAATTAGGCAGTTGGATTACAGCTCATTTGGGGGATTATATTCCTGCATTAATCTCTCACAGTGGCCCAGGTTTATCTCTGCTTGGCTGGTCGGCTCCCTCCTGTTCTCTGTCGTGTTTTTCTCGCTTGTAGCCGTTTTCTCGTAAAGGTCCTCCACGTTTTTTTTGGGACAATTACATATTTGAGATGTATATAACACTTGTATATAACATTGTTTTTCCATCCAGTCTCTGAGCCCCCATAAAAATTCTTTTTTTGTATGTTTTTTTTTTTCCTCTGCTTGACAGTTACCCATCAATCTATGAGGTTGTTCACAGTGCTTCCAATTCCAAGTCCAATCTTCAAGACTGACTTGTAAAAAGTGGTAAAATCAGATCCGTTTGTTCAGACGGTGTAGTGAACATCCATTATGTTTGATGTCTGAGGGACATCAGATAACAAAAAATATCAGAAGTTTTAAACCACACATTGATGTGGTGCAGATTCAGGCTAGGTCACAGGTGTCTGCATCTTTATTTTATGTTCCACCTTAATTCAGCTTAATAGATATGTTCAATCTAGCCTTAATTATGTGTACTATTCAAGTTGCTCAGATCAAACATTTGACTCTGTGCATTTATGGATAAGGATCTAATTTTGAAGTAGGGCTGCACAATAAATCGTTTCAGGATCAATATCGAAATGTGCGCATCCCGAATATTCACGTCCTAAGATATGCAATGCTGAGTGTGAATTATAGTTGACCAGGAGCCACAGAAGCCACAGTGGTTTGTAGATTCACTGCTAAGTTTAACCATAACAGAGTGAAAGTTTATCATTTGCATGCTTTTTTAACACTGACTGTGAGCATTTCAAGAGTTTAAAACATTTGGGCACAAAAAATTATGATGTTTGGAGGTATAATAATAACAATGATTAATTGTATTTACTAAATAACAAATACAATTCAGGGAGAATACTCACACCACCAGATAGCACAATACAACATGATGACAAGTTTACCCTGACAATCTCAGTCAGAATCTAATGAGGACAAAGAGTCAACAAAAGTTAGAATGGAGGTCCAAGTTTTACAGAATTTGTCAGTAGAGCCCTTAATGGAATATTTAACCTTTTCTAGAGAAAGAAATGACATGAGATCTATTAACCAGCTATTAAGATGAGTAGGGAGGAGTTGGAGACTTCCAATGAAGCAAAATGCGTCTTCTCGCAACCAATGAAGCAAATGCAATAACATCGGATTGTTGTTTACAGAGAAGAGAAGAGAAGGTAACATAGACTTGTATTTACTTATTTATACGATTTATGCAACAAAAAAAGAGAGAGAGATTTTACTTACCCCATTGTAGACAATTCTGCTTGTTTTAAGGAAAAGCTTTTAATTTTGACTTATTTCTGAAAACAAAACAATATTTTTTACTTCATAAGAATTATTTGATATTTGGGCTAGAAACCAGACAAAGCAAAGTAATAAAAGCATTTTTTTGCATTGTGATTATTCAATTACTTTAACTAAATACTGTTAGACTCCCCAGAAAACCATTAAATAGTGCTAGTCAAACCATGTTGTGAAACGCAACTTTTATCGCAGAAAAATTAAATTTCGCAATATCAAATTGTTCCTATTTTAAAGTATAAGCTATATAGTGTTGAAAACCTGCAATCAATTCTTTAAACAGCACAGAGTTGTTTAAATATAGCCATGCACCGTGTATGAATTAAAATAAAACATTTTTTATGTTTAGGAAAACTGGGGTCATGCTCTCAGTTATCTTCTGTTATGCTTCAGATGGGTTTTGTCTATAGAAATGCATTATTCAGAAGTGTAAAGTGATGTGACTGCCGTTTTATGTGCACCGTGATAATCAGATTTGTTTTCAATGAATTTCATTATAGATTTTATTGATTAGTTGTTGCAGGCCTTGTTTAGATCGGTTTGTAATCTTTACAAACCACACAACAAAGAGATTTGAGTCTGATACACCAAAATCATTGATTTTTGCTGCCTGCTGGTACACAACCTAAAGAGTGGTGTGTAGAACAAATCTGTGGGATGAAACAAAACCAGACAACAATGCTAAAAACACTGCTGAGCTTTGCTGGTTTAGAGAGAGACTTCACCCAAAAATAAACATTTGCTGTTAATTGACTTTTTGTCAGACCGTACATGTTATTAGTGACTTTTCACAGATTTACACAGTTTTATATCCCATGTGACAGGAAATTTGTGGTCCAATCTCTCCTGAACCCTCATGTGGATTAAATTTAATAGAGTTCTAACTAACGTATCAGTTCGTGCACATACTGTACTCATAATTTTGCTTCATTAGACTTTAATAGAATATTAATTTAGTTTTTCCTGTATGTTTTTTATGCCTTTTTTGAATGCTGAGTGATATCCATTGTGATATTCAGTGATATTCAGCACCAAAGACCACAGTTTTTAAAATCTTCACAGTTTTCAAAATCTTTTTTTATATTTTGCTGAAAAAAAAAAGTGTTCTACATCTTGAATGGCCTAAAGGCAAGCAGACAGTGTGCACATTCTGATAGTTAGGAGAAAAAGTTAGGAGCAAAAAATACGAGTTTATGTGAACATTGTTCGGGCTCAGCAATATACAACACGGCCTAATGAATTCCAAAGCAATCGCATGAAATTCCACAACAAAACATGGACAGAAGATTGTTTTCATTTATTTCAGGGCTTTTCTCTCTCTCTCTCTCATAACAGCTGCAAACCATAATTGTTTGCTACACAAAACCTACAGTTTTTTTCAGCATCATGTTGACCACATGTGTGAATTATAAAGCCTTGTCCATTGTAAACCATCATCTTTGACCACTCTGTCATGCGTGACACATCGTACAGTGCTTAATGTTCAGCGAGTTTGTCCTCAAGATAAATTGACAGATTGGCTTATTAAACCACATATACTTCACAAATTCACGTATACTTCACGATATGAGCCACTCAGATGAAAAGTTCTCTCACATGGTACAAACAATGACCATGCGACCATCAATGATTTACAATCGACTTCAGCTGATGAGGAAAAATATATATACAAAAATCGTATGAAAAAATAAATTGCAGCAGATTTGCCTGCATTTAAAGGTGAATAAATTACCAGTAAATTATCATATTTGAGTAAATGTAAAAAAATGGTAGAGATTTCCACGGTTGAAATACTGTAAAAAAAAAAATTGGTTAACAGTAAGTAAAACAACTGTAAATTAACTTTCCCGCAATTCCCTGCATGACACTTCACTTTTTAAGCTTTTTCTTGACAATACTATAGGTCTTGTAAGTTTATGTTATGTGCATTACAGTTTTATTATACATCTAATGTTGATAAATAATGTTAATTAAATACTTTAATTGTATGTCTGCTACCATGATGTTGTTTCATAGTCTGTGTAACAAAGGATATAAAGTGTAGATGTTAGTACTTCAAGACATTGATGTAATAACACTTGAAATTAATGAAATACGGTGGTATACCGTTAAAAAACAATTACGGTTTGTACCGTATTTTGAACGTTTGAATGTTAAGATACTGCCAACCACAGCTGGGTTTTTTTACCTTAACAGATTTGTTTTTGGGTTTTTTTTGCAGATTTAATTTTTTTATTATTATTATTTTTTACAGCGTAAAGCATCCCGTCTTGTAGTTTGACCAACTGACAAGTGGCTCAAACCTCTCTAAAGCCACCCATGCAGGCAAGCTGTAAGAAAGAGGTTGAGCATTGATATCAGTGTGTGCTGGTTTCATCTCAGATCAGTATTCAGCATGGCTGCACCTCAGCATCTGATTCAGCACTGCTGCTCTCCTGAAGGTTGATTGAAAGATCTCTCTCTTTTCTCCGCTCGGCACATCCATCTTTACCCCTCTGCTCTGTCTCTTTGGATATGCCTTATATTCCTGACGGTAGTTTAAAGCACACATCAGTAAATATGCACTTTGATGTGCTGCAGTGGGACCGCGTGTGTGACAGTTGCTCTGCTCCCCGGAGCGTTTGCTTTCTCTCTCTCCCGCTCTCCCTTTTGCTCTCCTCTTTATAAGATTTTCTGTTGTGTGTTGGGCTGCACAGTCGAACATGGATGGACAGATACACAACACACACACATAGATTAAATGACTTGTGGTTCCTGTGGAGAGGGATGGCAGTCAGGCGGCGGAGATTTCTAATTGAGTCGAGTGCTGTTGAAGAAGCTTGTTTTGCTCTTATCCCTTTCTCTATCGCTATCGTATTTCTTTCTCAGACACATCTACTAATTTAAATTAAATAATTTTTTTTTATTTATTATACATTTTTTTCACTGGCTTGCTGGGACTGGGACTTGTGGAGCTGTGCTTTGGTGGATTTGCTCTTCAGTGTTTGAACTTTCAGCAGTGAAATTTAAACCACACTGAACTGAACTAAACAGAACTTCAACTCTGAAATTGGACTTTACAAGAACTATGTTAAGCTGCTTTGACACAATCTACATTGTAAAAAGCGCTATATAAATAAACTTGATTTAATTTAATTGATTTAATTAATTACCATCATCATTAAACGGGACCTATTATGCCTTTTTTTATAAGATAAGAACATTTTTACATTTGTTTTTGTAAAATAAGTCTGATGTCCCAATTTGATTCAAATTTTGTGCCGTTTTGGTGACTGTTGCTTTAAGTTCAAATGAGATTTTTCTCTTAGCCCTCTTTTTAAAAGAGCACGGAGCTACAAACACCTATGCATCAGCAGATTCAATACAAGAATATAGCAGCAGATTCAAAACAAGACTAACTTTATCTCTGTGAAAAACTGAAAATGTCAAAAGTTGCTCAGAGGAATGTAGTCTATGGAGACTATGGTGTTCATTTGTGCTTCCTAAAACTCAGCATTTATAATGCCTCTTAGTCGCCGACATTAACTTTAGCAGGTAAAACTGTAATGGTGGACAGCTGCCTCTTACCTAGGGCTGTCTATGCTAAAGAGACTCCCTATTGAGCAGGACTTTCAACCTTAAAGGGTCATGAAATGCTAAAACACATTTTTTTGAGATGTTGACAGTCATATATGAGTCCCACGCTGCTATTAGGACACATATATTTCACTAAAAAGTGAAAATTGGTTGTTTTTGCGTTATTTTGAGCAAATTCGTTCTTCCGGTTTGAAAAGACATTTTGAAGCTACGTCATGGCGATGAGATCCTTGTGTGTATTCCAGCTTGTAGACTGGCTGTCTGTACCGGCGAGTACAAGGTGACGTCTTTGAGTTTTCAGCATTAATTCATGAGAAAGACTTGGTTCGAACCAATCAGCACGCTCTATTGTGAATGTGGCGCAACTTCATTAATATGCATGATAGCTTCGAAGACTGTTTTTACCTGTTACAGTGTTCAGACGGCAGAGAGATGCCACGTTGTGTTGCCAACCATAATTAAATCAAGTGGAAAAGAAAGAATTGTTTGGAGACATGGGTTGTCAGTCTTGCGTTTATAAATGTGCTGCAATGAAGGTTTTGTTTCCATTTCCCCGCTATGAGAGCGCAGCTGGACTCACGTGTGGATTACAGTGGTCTGCATGCGACAAAAATATGTTTGTAAGGAACACTTTTTACCCGAGAGCTTTTCGCATCTGAAAATGGTTTAATCCGAATTTGCCACTCCTCCTTTTAAAAAAGACGTGGCTCCAGTTTGTGTTGATTGTCCTGTCTCTACAAATTTGGTAAGTGTGCAATCAATGTGCTTTGTTTATGTTTATTCAGATGGCAAAGTTAGTTCATGTCGTCAGCAGTACTCTTTCGGTTTTTAAAGACATACCCTAGTCAAAATGATTTAGTTACTAAGTTTACAGAACGTTAATATCATGCTGCTCTCCGAATGTAAACATGTAAACACCTTAATCAAACTATTACTGTCATGTAGGGTTTTCGACGCATTTTGTGACAGGATAGTTTATACACACTGCTTTCTGACGCTACTTACCGAGTGCCGAAAAGTGCAGACTTTTTTTTTTTCTCCCATTCGGTGTTCGGTAGGCTATCAAACAATCCATTAAAACTACACTCTTTCAGGAGTTCCTCGCATCCAATATCTTGTTTGTCATGGGGGGCATGCATGAAATGTTCCTGAATGAAAGTGAAAGTGGCAAACTGCACTTAAGTCGACAAATTAAGAATTTGGCAAATAATTCGATTACTGATGTCCATGTAAACACACAGTCTTTCTCCCCTGTGTCTGTGTGTTGTTTTGCCTCTGTGAAAATCAGCGCGTGCTCGAACAGAAACTCTCCTTTTCATGCAAATCCTTCCCTCTTTCGCCACTCGACACTCTCACCTAAACAGAGCTGGACTCACCCACTTTCCTGACTTTTTTCAAATTAGAGGTGTGAAAATACCCTGCTGAGACAGGGGGGTTTCATGGCCCTTTAAAGGTCTCGTGAAGTGCTTTGAAATCCGTTTTTATTCAATATTTGACGTAATCTTAATCAAAATACGAAGAGAGGGTGGGGCAGTGTAGCTTCTCCCCTTAAAAAACAAAAACAAAAAAACAATCAATAAGATTTTGTTATCACAGCTCTGCCAGTGAGAGTGGTTGAGCTCAAGAAGTGGTGCTAAAAAATAGAATGAATACATTTTTTACCATTAAAGGCTGACTATATTTAGACTGTTGGCACACAACTGCTTAAACCACTTAAAAATGAAACTCAGTTAAATCACTCAAAAGTGATTATTGTACAGTATGTCCCCTTTAACATCAGATAATTATTTATTATTATTATTATTATTATTATTATTATTATTAATTTACATATATTTATACATTTCATTTGAGCTTTGCTATTTATTGTCAAACACCATTGAAAACATCATAATACAACAATGAATAATAAAAAAAAAATACAGAAACTTTGTATTTTATTTCAGCATTATTTTAGTTAAGGAAAATATTTTAATACTTCATAGTTTTAGATAGCAACAACAACACTAGGGCAGGTTTGTAGAAAGTGTTGCCACATTATTCAGGAGCTGTGGCTCTCACATTAATGCTGCAGCTTTGAGTCTCCCATTGGTTGACAGACATTCAAAGATGTCTTTCACAGTAAAAAAGCACTTTCAGCATAGCCCTTGAAATTTTAATAAACACTTATCAGATGCTCCATACCTGCATACAATGTTTTCATTTTTTCTCCTTTATTGGATGATTTGTGCCCATTTATGTGTTTGTATCCTTTTCCCTCCCCGATATAAGCAAAGAGCAGCATCAATTATACTTAACGAGTGTTTGATCTGTTCCCGCTCCGCTCTCTCTCCGTCTCTGACAGTTAAAAGGCTGTGCAGATATACAGTTCCCCCTTGTTTGACTTCTCTTAGATGGTCCTTTTATGTGTTTATGCGCTCGCAAGCTTGTTTCAATCTGGCCTTCTCTCTTTTGCATTCAGCCTGCATCTCTTTCAAGTTAGGCCGTTTCAAGCGTCACCTTTATATTGATCTGGGTTTAAGCAGCACACAGCCGTGTGCGTGTTTGTGTGTGTGAATGTAACACTGTTGGATAATCTTCTTCTTCTCTTCCCCAGCAACTCCTGCGAGAAATGCAGCAGATGGCCAGCCGACCGTTCGCTACCATCAACGTGGCATTGGAGACGGACGAGGAACCGCCAGACCTGATTGGTGGAAATGTTAAGGTTAGCGTGACCTTTCGTGTGATGACATCAGAGCTGGCTTTGAGCAGGAGTGCATTTGCTGCATATGTTAATGTTGGGAATGAACTGAAAGCTGAGTCACTGGCTCCGTTCCAAAGCCCAGTGAGCTGCATCACTTTACGCTGTTTACATAAGCAAACGCTTTCCAAGATGGCAACCTGATAGAATGCCATTTGGAACAATATATAGATGCTAAGCACTCACTCAGCACATTTTTTCAGAGGTGAAATTTCCCAAGGCTCAATATCACAGCAAGGATGGGTAGCTAAAACAAAGTCTTAAAAAATTATTAAAATGAAATGTAAACAAATTCTGCTTTAAGCATAATCTTGCCACTGTAAGACTTACTTGTCAGTCAAGAACATCATTTTGTCCTCGCTTTTGTTGTTTGATTAATAATACACACGCTCAGCAGCAATATAGCCTGCTGTCACTTTAAGAGCTGCACAGATCTGATTTACTGTTATACATACCATTATACACCATGACCATTACCGCCGCACTTGACGCCGCAGCAAGACTAATGGATTAAGAATGTGTTTTTAGGTGTAACAGCAGTTTGCGACTATGAAATAACAAAACAAAGCATCAGTAATCAGTAAAAACTTGTTAACAACCTTTATTATCATTGTAAACTTAAGTGCAATGAGGATTCATTTTGGAAATTAAATCTAAAGAAATAAGACAACTAAAATGAAAGTAAAAAACATGCATACATACACAAATAAATAAATAAATAAATAAATAAATAAAGCAGTGTTTTAACCTAAATATAGAGAGATGTACAGTGTTTGTTATTTTAAAGTTATAGGACTAAGACAGTTTTCATTTCCATTTTCTTTGTTGATTATATTTTACTTTCACATTTTATGTCTTAATTATTGTATATCAATAATAAATTAATAATTAAATAGGCCTAAATAACGATTTATTTAGAACATTTAGAACATATTGAAGTGTTAACATCTGTACACATTTTCAATCTCACCTCTTAAGGGTTTATGTGAATAATCACAAAGCGCTTTGTTTCGATACCATTTTGCATGTATTTGCCTTGAGTTCAAAGTTGACTTCACATGTTAATGTTCTGTTCTGTCTCGGGCTGAACAGCAGTTTTGCGCTTTTAAAAACGTGATTATCTAATACACATCATTGAATTTCAATTTCAATTTGTTTTCCAGATCGATACATTTATAAATAGTGCCAGTGCCCAAATGGTGGCAGAACCAAAACATAAAATGAATCAAAAAACAATGGTGAATGATATCAAAAAACGTTTTTATTTAATTGTTGTTGTTGTTATTATTATTATTATTATTATTATTATTATTATTTAAAATGAAAAATATTGTACATTTAAAGTTATATGTAAATCCATAAAAGCTAATTCAGATAATTAATTCACAATAAAACCCAAACCACCAAACCTAGCTACAATCATTTGAAATAAGTTACAATGATTTGGTATGATCAAACCAACTTCAAGAAATACAACCAAGTTTGCCTTCTACAGTAAAATAAAGAATAAATAAAAATTGATATATTGCTTGAAATTGCATATTCAGCAATACATTTCAATAAAGTCGTCACAGTGTGTTTCAGGTGTCATGCTACATGGGTCATGTTGTATGTTTTTGATTTACTTAAGTGAAATGGAGATTTATTCACCAATTGGACAGCAGTGTTCAGCAGGGGTGTCAAAATTAAACGTTTGTATGGTGTATCGCGAATCAGACTAGGACGATTCGGTATCGGTTTATTAACAGACCATAACTGATTAAGGTGGTTTTCTGACATACTATTGCAAGTGCATCTCCCTTGCTATAGTATGTCAGAATACCCTATGGAGTAGCATACTATGGTGAGCGAATCGCAAGTAATTAAAATGCTATTTTAAAAGCCTACATTCACACATTTCTTTCACTGATGCTGACGGTACAGTAGAACCCAAGATCCCCTATGTCACTTTTAAGGGCACACTGTAAAATGCTTCATCTCTCCCACTCACTGAGCAGAGGAACACTATTCTGAGCATGTTATTATTGCTTTTTGATGTTTGATGCCTTCAACAAGCCAGTTTTCTTTGAGCAGGTAAAATGAAAGATTCTGTTGGTTTTTCTGGTTGCTATTATTTAATGGGGGCAGCACGGTGGCGCAGTGGGTAGCACATTCGCCTCACAGCAAGGAGGTCGCTGGTTCGAGCCCTGGCTGGGTCAGTTGGCATTTCTGTGTGGAGTTTGCATGTTCTCCCCGTGTTTGCGTGGGTTTCCTCCGGGTGCTCCGGTTTCCCCCACAATTCCAAAGACATGCGCTATAGGTGAATTGGGTAAGCTAAATTGTCCGTAGTGTATGAGTGTGAATGAGTGTGTATAGATATTTCCCAGTGATGGGTTGCAGCTGGAAGGGCATCTGCTGCGTAAAACATATGCTGGATAAGATGGCGGTTCATTCAGCTGTGGCGACCCCAGATTAATAAAGGGACTAAGCCGAAAAGAAAATGAATGAATGAATGATAGTACTTATGACAAAATTGTATACATGGGAAGTAAAATTGAATATTAAGGATGAGGTGCATTGTGATATCTAATTGAACCGAGTCAATGACGTTTATTGTAATCGAACCGATCCGTGAGACTAGTCTTCAGATTATGTGTGTTTCCAGTATTTGATGGTGCACAGGCGTTTTATTGCATCACATCCCACAACACCGAAGCTTCTGCAGCTTTGATTCTGCAATGGCAGTACAATGTGCTGAAAATGGTGAAGAAAAAAAATCTTACATAGGGAACTTTTTTTGGTACTATTTTTAAATATTAAGACGGAGGCCAGACTGTTCAGTTTTCCATGCACACTGTATTTCATGTAGCCACTAAAAATAGACATAGAAGCAAAAGATTGATCCTGATATTTAAAAAATTAATACCTGGATCGCTGGAAAAAACAGTTGTGATTTAATTGGAAAATCAATGTTTTTACCCGGCACTATACATTTAAGAATTGTATTGATTTCGAAGTTGTAAATAAAATATATTTCCCTCAACTCCGTCTACAATCTTGGATGAACATTTTTACAGCTCTCCACAATGAATTCCTCCATGAAAGATAAATGCGATAATACCAGACACCAGAATATATTATTCAGCTGTACAGATTTTCAGGTATATGCCTCAAATGTTGTCTAAATAGGCAGCTCACTTCTCTGTTTTAGATTTTTTGTGGTTCTGCTCCATCATTAAACCATCACGCTTCCAGTATCTCATTTTGATGAAGCTTTGTTTAATTCAGTTTACTTCAGCTCCGAGACCTCACGACCCCTCAAACTAATAACAGCATTACACTGTATTACCACTGTATTTGATTTCAAGAATTGCTGTTTTGTAATTACCGTTTTTGTTGTGCGGTTGTCCTAACACTGTAATGACAGCCCTAGAGTGAAGATCCAATTTAGATTTGCTCCATTCCTCGGTTCTCCATCCTGCTCCATCAATGTCCTACGCTCGCCATCAAGGCTTAAAAGTAATTACAATCCAACCATCCTTGATCGCAATAGCTATAAATGCAGTTATTTCTCTCAAATCTCATATGAGAGCCCAGAGGGTGCCAAAGTAAAGTAAACACGACTAAACAAAGTGCGGCGTTCACAGAAGCTTGGACATCAGAGCATTCAATCCTGCGGTGTATGGCCTCGGACACGCTCGTATACCTTTGCTCTCTCTCTCTCTCTCTCTTTCCTTTTTTTAATTATAAGAGTTAATTAAACACAACCTGTCTTCTGCTTTGCTCAGTCTGCTTGCTTCAGATAATCGCCTGAGCCGAAACGTAATGGACGCGTATACATATACGTACAGCAATACACCCCTCCATACTCACGCTGCGGCTCTGAGGCTGTAATTGAATTTTATTTGCAGTTTCTTCTCTTCTTTTTTATTTTTTTTGTACATGTGCCGGAGGGAGTAGGTGTGTATGGCGTGAAAGATAAATACCGTTTGCTTGGAATTGACAGTGGGAAAGTGCGAGGAGGAGCGTGCGATATAGAGGAGTTGAGGGGGTGAACTGGCCTCGGTAGGATAAGAAGTGGTTTAAAGAGAAGAATATATGAAGAGAAGGAGGAATGAATATGCAAGTGTGCTCTACAGAGGGGAGAAAGAGAGCTGCAGTAAGCACATAAACACTCAGTCATTGAACAGTCTTTTTGATGCATATGCACTAATACCAAGCATACACACACACAGCACACACTGGGGATATCAGCAGTTAATCTGGAAAGAACAAGCGTGAGTGTGCGAGTGTGTGTGAGCGTGCGAGTGTGTGTGAGCGTGCGAGTGTGTGTGAGCGTGCGAGTGTGTGTGAGCGTGCGAGTGTGTGTGAGCGTGCGAGTGTGTGTGTGAGCGTGCGAGTGTGTGTGTGTGCGTGCGAGTGTGTGTGTGTGCGTGCGAGTGTGTGTGTGTGCGTGCGAGTGCGTGCGCGTGTGCGCGCGTGTGTGTGCGTGCGTGTTTAAAAGAGTGTGTTTATGTCTTTGGACTAAGGGCAGAGAGTGTGAAATGGGTCAAAGCTGGAATATGATTTGTTGGTGTGTTCCAGAACAGAAGGTCAGCTCTGCTCTTCACATGAATTAACATACAATAGATAATTCTTAGAAAAGACACAACTGTTTTTGGTATTTAACTATTTGATGCAATGCCTTTATGTTATTTGAACTGCAGGACTTTGAAATAGAGTAGTTTATAATATATTGGAATATGTCAAACTGGCAATTTGAGAGAATGTATAATTACTTGTTTGTCTTAAAAAATATTATTTGGTGACCTGACCCACCAAACCAACAACAAAGATGTAGTGATGACTAGTTTGTGTCTATGTGTCGTGCATTTGGGCAAAAATTTGAGCTTGAACACATCAGAAAGATAATATTGTAAACACTTAATGATATGGGGTACATAATGTTTACTAACATAAATAATGAGCAGTTTATTTATTTAATTATTTACTCATGTTTGTTAACGGTAGTTAATGAAAATACAGCTGTCTATTGTTAGCTCATGTTATCTCACAGTGCATAAAGATAGGGATAAAGTACATCAAGGAGGTTGTTATCACAGAATAAATGCAGACATGCTTATCGACTGTTGTACATGACTGAAGGGCTTTATTCGTCAAAAACAACCACCTGGATGTACTTTTATCCATCTTATTAGACTCAAACCATTATTCCAAACCGTAATAGTTTATTAATTCTTAAATTAAAATCAGAGCTGACAGAAACTAAAACAGCTGATGGAGTATACACTAACGATAGATAGATAGATAGATAGATAGATAGATAGATAGATAGATAGAT
>CAIGQW010000302.1:830549-870121 GCA_903798125.1 Danio choprae | reverse complement strand
ATAGATAGATAGATAGATAGATAGATAGATAGATAGATAGATAGATATTTAAATTGCTTTGAATTAAAGCTTCTTGCTAAATTAATTAATGTAAATTAATTATTTTACTTATCTAAAGACCTACCAAAGATGCACCTGCTGGGTGTTTTAGTTTCATATTTATTTAAACATGACTTTGTCTAATCAAACCCACAGAAGAGTCATGATAGAGTGACAAAGAACACCCCTAATCAGAAATGCAATGATTTTCAGAATTTAGTACTTTGATTTTAATAGGACGTCTGATTTTAATATATTTCTCTTCTATTATTTTTTTCCTTCACAGTCTGTGCCTAAGCCGATAGCTCTGGAGCCCTGTTTTGGGAATAAAGCAGCAGTGCTCTCCATCTTTGTTCGATTACCCAGAGGCCCTGGAGGTATTCCTCCTCCAGGACAGTCAGGTGGGTCCACAAACCAATGCATTTGAGCCCCACACCAAGTGTTGAACATCTTTACACTCTCTGCTGTGCTGCTGATGTTATTATAATAATGGTCAGAAACACCTCTTTGTATCCCCCCCTCTCTCTTTCTTTCAATTCAAACTTGCCATGACATAATATTACATATATATGTTGCCAAAGCATTGTGATGTTTACATTAAATAGAACATATGAAAACAAATGACAATGATAAAAAATTGCAGTCATTGGAATCTTTTTAATTCGAGAATTCTGGCCTCATTCACTTCTGTTGTTAAAAACAGCTTGTTGCTTCTTGATGTTGCAAACTGATATTTTCTTATTTTATTATTCTACTTTTTATGTAGAGTCATGAA
Organism: Danio choprae; assembly: GCA_903798125.1. Lineage (NCBI taxonomy): Eukaryota > Metazoa > Chordata > Actinopteri > Cypriniformes > Danionidae > Danio > Danio choprae. The sequence goes on along the minus strand of CAIGQW010000302.1, from coordinate 869,307 downwards.
CACTTGTTTGTAGAGCAGTTAGTTTAAGGGTTTACTGCCATTCCTAGTCATTTCTTCAGTAGGCAACTGAATTGAAAGCTCTAAAACAATCATAAAAACAACACACTTCCGCATTGCAGAATAAGGTCAATACAATGTTCTTTTCCAACAGTCGTGTAGTAAATTCTAATTCGCTCTGGCGAAGTCAAGATTGCTAATTGATTTAGAAAAGTATAAAAGTTCCTGCTGTATAGAAATATGTGAGAACGTTTGGTGTACAGAAGGTGTACTACTGTATGTTCTGTCAGTGACGATGAACTTCACTTTCATTACTTTAAAATAAAATTGTTTCCTTGATGGACTTTTATCGAATTGATAAGTGAAGATAACTTGTAATAGTGTTTTTTTTTTACATTTGAATGAATAATCTCTGTGTCTCCTCAGGTCTGGCAGTAGCGAGTGCATTAGTGGACATCTCTCAGCAGATGTGTCTTGGATATAAGGAGAAGTCTGGAGGTTTGCGCAGCCGTAAGCAGCAGCCAATAGCACAGCCCTCCACCTGCATCTGACATTTACCCATCATCCTCTGACCTCCGACCCCTGCCAGAACCGGGACGTTTATGACTGGCTCGCATTTGTGGGAGCAGCAGGGGCGAGGGGGACGTGGTTTATGAAGCCAAGCATACTCTGATTGGAGGAACTGAATGTCTCCTGAGAGAACACTACAGGAAAACGAACTCCTACGTGACCCGGACTGATAGGACTTATTCTGGGCCACCTTATGATATTTAACTTATTTCTGTTATTTTATTCCATTTTTACAATCAGGAGGAGGAATGCTTGCACTGCTGCATCTCTTTTGAAGGCAACACACACACACAACACGTCCAGAGGCTGCATGGCTATAACACACACACACACACACACACACATACAGTACAGGACATGTTTTAGGGTTTCTTTAATCATGGCGGTTCTTTTATTTCTTAATTATTAATTTGGTGTGCATGTATGGTGCGCTAACTGGAATTCAACAGGTATGTTTACAAGCGTTTTGACATTGCGGGTCATCTGTGACGTCTCTTTTCATGTTTTTCCCGAATAAGAAAATGAGTGTGTCCTTTCATTCTCTTTCCAGTTCCCTCTTTTCACATGTTGGCTTTTTTTGAAGACATGAGTGTTTTTGCCGTAATCACAGCGCTGCTTCTTCCATTTCTGCTTTTATCATTTACTTTCCTCTCTTATCTGAAATCTCAGTCCATTTTTCAGGCACATTTCAGGGAAAGGAAGAAATAAAAGGCGACTGCAGGCAGGCAGGCAGGGTGAAATGAGAGCGAGCGAGGACCTTGTTTGGGTTTCTCAAAATGTCAGATGTCATTTTGGGCTGGCAAAGGATTATCTGCATACACAAATGCACAAACCTGGACCGGCGTCGGATACCGGGGGTATTCTTCAGGATGTGGAGTGGATTGCCGCATGCAAAGGAAAGGTCAGAGATAGAGTGAGCAAATGTGACATTATGAAATCTGAACCGATGTAAGAGCGCGTAGCAGTGCAGACATTACATCTTTCATTATCCTGGCATGTGTGCGTGTACGTGTGTGTGTTTGTTTGTTTGTGTGTGTGTGTGTGTGTGTGTGCGCGTGTGTTTGTGCGTATGCGTGTGTGTGTGTGTGTGTTTGTTTGTTTGTTTGTGGGAGGCAGCATCGAGACTGCACAGATGACCTGTTTGCCGCTTCTTGGTGCGCTTAGAGTGCCATGAATAAAGGGACGCAGATCGCTAGACCGGAACAAAACACCTAGTACTGACAGCCCAAACAGGATGTTATTAATCTCTCTGAATTCAATGGAAAATTCATGGCCTGCGACACCCATCAGGTGCGAATGTAAAGAGATTTGATGATTCGCTAGGGCCCAAAAGGGAAAAAACAAAACGCAGTCATGCATACAAAAACAAAGTGGTTTAATGAAAGGAGCTGGTCTCTCTTCCTACTGACGGAAGCTAACTCTCACAATGCTAAGCCTCAAACACCGACCGCACCATCTCTATACAGTGCTACTGTAGATACGGAGTCTGTAGTTTGTTAATATGTATAATGTAGCAGCAAGTGCACTCAAGTTTTTTTTGTACATAGTGATGGACAGTAATGTGAATGCCGTCTCTGTTAAGCGACTTACTGCACTTGGCGGGTGGAGTATCCCAGGCTTTTGAAATGTGACTGCATTGCAGCTTCTTTTTGTATGTAAGATGGCGAATGTCATGAACAAACTTTAAAACTAGCTGCCTACTTTAAGATGAAAAGAAAAAAAAAAGAAGTTCTGAGAATCTAAACTGACCTTGTAATTATATGTGTACATAAAGAATGACATAGAACATTTTGTCTATAATTAAATGGTAAAATGAAGATGAATGCTGTGTTCTAATGTTGAGTGAAATTGCAGTGTTCTTTGTTTAGTTTTTCATCTGTCCTTTATTTAATGAGCCCCTTTGGCAGGGCTTTGCTATCCAGTGATTTAGAAGGCTTGAAGAAATGGCACAGCACTTACATTTACCGGCCACTTTATTAGGTACGTTGTGTTAATATAGTACCAGCGTTCTGGCTTTTGATTTGAAGTATGCTTCGTTTCGAATATACTTTATTTCACTCACTTCAGAATCAATCTTCTTGTTTATTTATTTACTATTGATCAACCAAAAGTGCATCAAAATTAGGATACAAATGACATCTAACCGAATTCATTTCAAAACCAGGAATCTTTCAACAAAAAAGAATAAAGTGGTCAGTTATTGTCTGCCCCACTTCTTTTCTTCCAATGTACTGCCGTCCCATTTTCCACACTATTGTTGTTTACAGCCAACAAAATTGAAGAACAAAACAAACAAGTAATATTTAAACCAAATGAAAGTACACTTCAACAACTAGGTTAAAGACCCTTTTGCCTTCAGAACACATGAGGCCTTGTTTACACTTGGTATTAAGATGCATTCACAGGACAAAACTAAAAACAGGTGTAAACAAGTTCTTAAATGTTTTGGATTTGTTCACTTTCAACCAATTCCTGAGGTGTTTGAAAGCGCATTAAATCAGATTGCGTTTGTAGTGTGGACGCTCAAGTGATCAAAGTGCCACGAAAGAACAACCACAAAATTATTTGTCTACAAATTAAATGTTGACCAGATTGTGCTGCACCTCTACGGAGATCCAAGTGTAGCTGCCATTACAGCCCTTTGTTTTTTTTGCCTGCTAGGTCTCCGCACAGGTCACGTACCTGAAAACTATTAATGGGACTCCTGCAAAAATGATGTTCATGGATGAGCTAAAGTATTCAAAACTTATAATCATGGTAATAGGAAGCAAAGTAAAGCTGCTGAATGAGAGACTAGTGTGATGCAGCACAAAAGCAGCAGAGCTTTTATTATGCTCAGTCCAGCGCTTTCGTTTCTTCTACTCATGATCACGTGGGGAAGAAACAGTGCTGTTTTTTCCTTACTAAATACATAATAGGGTTCTGTTACGATACTGCTCTGGGCAGTCCAATAAAATGCACAACATATGAACGAGTCTTTGGTGTTTCCCTGTTTTCTGTTAAATCAAATCAAAAATCAAAAAAAAAAAATGGTGTATGACATCATTAGCGTAACCATATAGTATGACTTGGTCCATGTCACTAGTTAAGTTTTCTGAGGATTTAACCATTCTTGGAAACATTTGGGATAAAGTAAGTACATAAGCAAATACATAAAAGATTTGTAGTGCTTTTTGGATATTTTGCTACAAAAATCTTACATATTGTGCCTTTAAAGTAAGAATGAAATCAAAATGAGCTTTTCTTATTTTTATATGTATATTGTAGTGCTTGTTATAAATGATGTATCTGTGCACTTCGTTATTTTGCCCTCAGAAGTTTTTATCAAATATAACCTTTCCTCTCCATCGGAACGACTTTTCTTCACTTCTGGTCACTAAAAGTCCTTTAGGGCGGGCTATCAGGGCATGTCTTGTTTATGCTCCACCTTTATCCATTCGTCAATCTTCTTTTATTTTGTTACCAACACTCATTTTTCAACAATCCAGTTGGTTCCCAATGGAAGAAATCATGCACCTTCCTGTATTTCGTTCTCATTTCAGGACTGTTTCAAATGGATATACTTAACTTCCGTTTCATGTCGGCTTTAAACTCGGTGCATGAACATGAATATGTTTGGCTTGTCTACTCTTGTACACCAGCCATAAACAGGCTTGAGATGCTGCTGCCTTTCTCTCAGTTGAACCAGTCTGCTGATTCTCCTCTGACCTCTGGCATTTTCATCCTCTGAATCTTTTCTCTTTCAGATTTTACTCTGCCACATGATTGTGCTTGAAAATCCAAGTAGATCATCAGTTTCTGAAATATTTAGAGCCGCCTGTCTGACAACAACATCCATGCCATGTTCCTATTTTCTTTAAACGTCTTTCTTTCCCCTTCTGAACTTCAGCAGATCTTCTTGACCACATCTATATATGCGTATATGTGTAGGTGTACCTAATAAAGTGGCTGATCGATACATTCCTCAACACACATTGTTTATTGTCATAGCATAGTGTGCTGTTGTAAGCATTTAAGCTCACAACAGGACAGATGAAATACATTTCTTATCTCTTCATTATCAGCAAGCGAATGAGGGTAAGCAAAATCATGACAACTTCCTCTGCTGGCGTCAGCTTTTATCCACAGTCTCCTCAGAGCAGACGCAGTTGGAATGGGATTACGAGGGAGCTGTCAGAGACTCCACGCTCAGATCTATTACTGATACTTTGCGTGCCCCATCATTGAATGAACATTTTCACCATTAGCGATGCTTTTGCTGTTTGATCAAGTATATTGACTAGAATCCAGACATGCTGATGGTAAATATTCCAAGATTTTGTTGCACTTTGCGGAGATGGCCTCCATTGAATGGTCATTTTGATCCTGTACCAGATCAGAGGTTTTGACCTCCTCGACTGTACCGTATGCAAAAGTCACACACCATCATTTTGTGTGGAATATTTTTTGTAGTGTACGACTATTTGAAGTTTAGTTAAAACGAATGTTGTGAATTGTTTTTTTATTTTTGGCATTTTTTTTATACCATGTTTGATGTAATCTCAACTGAAACACAAAGAGAGGGTGGGACATAGTAGAGTAGTTCCTCCCCTTTTTTTTTTAAAACAGCCAATAGCGTTTAGTTTGTATCACAGCTCTGCCAGTGAGAGTGGTTGAGCTCAAATGCGTCAAATGAAAAGCAAATGAGAACCGTCTTGAAGGGGGCACGGCATGTCAGATAATCCATTTAGGACAAGGACAAACTGCAAAACAAAACCAAAAAAGGGCAAACTTAGGACAAACTGCAAACTTTAGATGTTTATATCAGTTTTATGTCTTCTAAATGCAAATTCCTGTACTAGCTTATAGATATCCTAAAACAACAATGTTATTTTAATTTCACTGGAGCTTTATAATGACAGGATTCTGAGAGATCATTTGGACTCTTCAGCAAAATGCCTTTGTTCCATTGTCCAATTTTAACAAACATTTTTAACAATGCTTGTATTTGTCAAACCGAGCTGTTCAACCTTGTAATTAAAAATTCTAGTATTGCATTATTTCATGGGAAGTTTGTGGATAATTGCAAAGCTAGTAAAACATTCATTCATTCATTCATTTTCCTTTGGCTTAGTCCCTTTATTTATCCAGGGTCGCCACAGCGGAATGAACCGCCAACTTATCCAGCATGTTTTACACAGCGGATGCCCTTCTAGCGGCAACTCAGTACTGGGAAACATTCATACACACTCATTCACACACACACTACGGCCAATTTAGTTTATTCAATTCACCTATACCACATGTCTTTGGACTGTGGGGGAAATCGGAGCACCCCGGAGGAAACCCACGCCAACACAGGGAAAACAAGCAAACACCACACAGAAACGCCAACTGGCTAAGCTGAGGCTCGAACCAGCGACCTTCTTGCTGTGAGGCGACAGTGCTAACTACTGAGCCACCGTGTCGCCCTGCTAGTAAAACAAAGTAACTTCAAATGGACAATTTTTTTACACACAGCTTTCTACTTTAAACCTGGTCACCAAGCGATCTGTATTAGTACTATTTATTAAATGCATTTAAAATTTGCTGTTACTTTACTAACCTCCAGGCCAGAGGTGCTCAACCCTGTTCCTGGAGCGTTCAGCTGCAGCCTTAATCAAACACACCTGTCTTTAATTACCAAGCGCTTCTTCAGATCCTACTTGGTTGGTTTAGTTGTGTTTGATGAGGTTTGGAGCTGAACTCCGCAGGAAGGTAGATCTCCAGAGCACACCTGCCTCAGGCTATCCAAGGATGATGTAACCAATATAAAAGGTAAGATTAGATTTGAGTGTGTGATCTGAATGTGTAAGATTTACTTTTGACAGATTTCTAATGTTTACCAGGTCAGTATGTGACAGGATGCTCACACTTCAGCCTGCTGTGAATGTGCACAGAATCACTTGCTGAGGCTGTGAATGGAAGGTAATGTACCTGCACAGACATTTTGCCTCGTAAGACCTCTATGGTAGGAGTTGCGGGTATTATTTTTGTAGTGTCTGTATATGTTTGATTAATAAATAGCTGTCGATTTGCTTTTTTATGCATTACTTTATATACATCGTTATGTCAATTGAAATTAAATATTTTCCTGTCTAGTAAAAGGTAAAATTGCTAAATAAAATGGAGGAAAGTTTCAAGTTATTCAGTTTGACCGTTTTATACAATTTGTATTTTGGATATGGTTGCACTGTAAGAAGGTGACTGTAAGAAGATTGTTCAGTATACAGTATATACTTCAGTCTAAATAAGTATATACAGTTATGTGTAAAAGTTTGGACACCCTGTGGAAAGTGGTGTAGTGGACAGGCACACAGTGCACAAACTGCAATGGGGCCCTGCATAATTTTGAGTTATTTGTTTTGTTCATTTTCTTGATGCTCATTAACCAAATAAATAGATTGTTCAATTTGATTTAATGACTAATAAAAATAGTATAATCCTTTTAATCCCATACACACAAAATATTGTTTGCTGTTTGTTCAACCTACTTATTAAAAATGAGCTGCAGCAGCATTATTCTTGAGAGTTTTTAGGACAACTTGATTGTTTTATGTTTAATCTACTTGCATTTGTAAAAACTAATACATTATCTTAATTACTTCATGTTGTCTCAACACAAATTGATTGTGTGAAACCCAGTGGGGTTTTTTTGTGTACATGAACTACAGTATGTTTCATTGAAATAATTCATATAATAAAAACCCACTGTACCTAAAAGCACATATTAAAGGCAAACCATTGTAGACATTTTTAAATGTTTTAAATTTAGTTTAAATAGTATTTGTTTTAACTGTAGACGTGTGTGTGTGATAAATGTGGGTCAGACATAGTTTTTGACCACTTCATTATTTTTGTTGAAAAAATCCTTTTTTTGAGAATGAATTTTTTTTTTTTGGTATCTTAATTTTAATGTCATTTTTGTTGTTCGGTTATTTACTAAGTTTTTCTCTGTGCCACTGCCTATGAAATTCCAATTTTTCCATATCAGGACATAAAAATGATCTTTGGCAGGTTTTAAAACGTACAAAATAAAACCTCAGACGAACAACAACAAATACCATTAACAAAACTAAATCAGACACTGTTCGTCAAACGCCTGAACTGATCATCAGCAGAAGTTTTAGCAGTTTGTTGGTCTGGTTAACACGATGCCCGTCTGACAGATAAAGCTTAGCCAAAACTGGGTTTATGCAACAAGGCAATGATCGCAAAACACACCAGCAAATCTACAGCAGAACTGCTGAAAAGAAAAACAAACTAAATGTATAAATAAATAAATCAAGGTGTTGCAATAGTCCAGAGCTCATTCTCACTGAAATGCTGTGGCAAGAGCTGTGCAAAAAAAACAACAACTCCAAAACTCCTGCAGAATGATCAGAGAGACTGATGAGATCATGCCAAACATGATTACTTCAGGTAATCTTTTGTTAAATACATGATGACATGGTGTGAGATTTCATGTGATTTTTTTTTTTTTTTTTTTGCACATCTTCCATATTTTAAGACCTGCCAAAGACCATCTAGTTTTCTCTTTATTGTTTCCTGATACCATGAAATTCAATAGGGTGTCCTAACTGTTTCACATGACCGTAAAGTGCCTAAAATGCTACAGATTTTATATATATATATATATAAACAGCTTAAATTCTATAGATGCTCTACAGTGATGTTACTGTGTGTTTGATGTTGTTCGTGCTGAAGGACAGTGTAGATGTGTGTGATGACCCAGATCATGCACATAGATGGCACTGCAATGGCTGCGCTCCAAATAAATGAGGGTTACTTCACTCCCCCAGTTCCTCATTACCCCCTCAGCTTGAGCTGATCGACGGCCCACAAGTGTGTGAAATACAAGCACAAACTTCCCCACAATATAGTACTGATGGTAAAAAAACAGCAAAGGATAGATCAACAGACAGACCAATAGACAGATACTTATAGTTCACCCACAACTGACATTTTTTATCATTTACTCACTCTTGATTCCTTCCAAACCAGTTTTTTTTTTTTTTTCCCCTTATAGAAGATATTTTGAAATTATAAATACTGGAACTTTGTAGCCATTTACTTCGACAGTATTTGTTTTTCCTATGGAAGTCAATGGTTACAGGTTTTCAACTTCAAAAAATATATAAAAAAAAAAAAAAGGAACTCGTAAAGCTTTGAAACCACTTGAGGGAGAGTAAACGGTGAGCAAATGTTCATTTGTTTGTGTGAACTTTAAGTATACAAATAAGTATACTTAAAGGTATACTTAAGTATACAAATACCTTTAACGCTCCAGATCATAATATACCTCTGTGTTTATACGTTTAAACATTATAAATGCTATAGATCGATAGATACTTCAGTATATATAAACCCCTTGAAATTCTCCCAAGTCGATAGATACCTCAGTATATGTACATATATAAACACCAAAAATAGATTCTTAATGTATACCATAGTGAACATTTGCTACTTTTTTTTTTTATTTTATTATTATTAATTTCTTTTTTTATTCAAAGACAAAAATGGGAGTTGTTCAATAGATTTAGAACAATTTAGATGGAAGGTTTTGATCCACTTTAAATGTTGACTACTGTGTATAAATGCATTAAATGCTACAGATAAAAAATTAAAAAAAAACTCCCGGCGCGCTGCAGGCCTGCACAGCTTAGTTCCAACCCTGCTTTGACATGCTTACCTGTAGGTTTCAAACAAGCCTAAAGGACTCAATTAGTTTGATCAGGTGTTTAATTAGGGTTGGAACTAAATTGTGCAGAGCTGTGGCCCTCCAGTAACCAAGTTTGACACCCCTGCTATAGATACTTAAGTATACCAACACCTTATATACCACTGATATATATACACAAACACCACAGATAGATACTTCCTTGTTCATATAAAGTACATAAAACTATTTTAAAACGCTATCTTCAGTATACTGTACTGTATATCTGTTATTAACCCTTAAATGCTATGGATAGTAAATACTTTAGTGTGTATATAAACCCCTGAAAGGTGAAGACAGATCTGTCAGAAGTTATATAACTCGATCCTAAATATATACATAAATGCCTTCAGTCTGTGTATATACCATAAAAGGTTTATTTGCATAAAAGTTTCAGTAATTGTAGATATCATGTATTTTATGTTGTGCAATGCAGAGTAAAAGAAAAAAAAAACCCACCATGATTTATGTAAATGACTAAAACTGAAGCTTTTATACTGTATTTAAATAAATCAACAACTGCGATGTTTGTGACGTATTCACAGATCTGACACACAAACATTACTCTGTACATCCGCATCTGGCAGCTTTATTATTCTTTTTTTTTTTTCAGGAAATCACAAATAAAATTCACAGTCCACCCACTTGACAGAAATGCTTTGCCCCGTTTTGTAATGCAGGTCGCCGATTGGTCAAAAGTCTCAGGGGGTGATTTGAGGTCAAAGCATTTACGTTTCACTCACCTTTTTGTCATCACAGTACAATCGAGAATAAAAAAAGCAACACGACTGCAGATGTCAAGTGCTCATGGGATGGAGACGCAGAAAAAGCTGTCATCAGTCACTGGAGAGAATCCAGACCCTTGTGCTCGTTTTGATTGGCTGAGACAAATGGCGAATTGGGAGATGGGTAAAGCTGCTCGAATTCCCATGAACAGGAAGTGCTTTGTGTAAGAGTTTTTTTTGTGTGCTTCTTTTGCAGTAATCAGATTGATGCGGACTTCCACAGGTGAAGTATACAAGAACTGCTCATTGGACTCTTCAAATCTCTGCTGTTTTGTCCTGCCTGTGGTATGTACTGTACATCTGAACAACACAGACACGTTACAAAAATAAAGACCTTCGCTGAAGCCCACGAAAGAGCTCTCATCATAGACGTTTTAGTGTTTTACATCAGTTTCCTTTCCCTCGCCGCCTGTTCCTGTGCAAACATCAAAAACACACTTCTGTCCGGGTGAATATACAGCACACTTACCAATGGCATCCATTAGAAAGAGCTAGGAAAAAATAGATATTAAATATGGATGATGATTTTTCATTTCATTTTTTTTGTTATAGAATTGTAGCGCTGGCATGACTTCAGCCGTTTCAGTCATTCATTTTGAATAGACGAGTTCATCTTAAGCCCCGTTCAGACTACACCATTTTTTACACCAGTGATTGTCGGTTAAGACGATTACTGTGTCAGATTATATGATTTAATTTTTCTTCTTCTAGATAAAATCTTGTCATACCAAATATGTCAGACTGCACATTGCTTTTTTTGTGATCAATCGTTGTGTGACCTCTTCACATTGTGTCATCAAGAAGCTGCATGAATTATAAATGCCTCTGTAATAGTCTGATTTGGGTGTTTACATGGTAATTCCACTGATATTGATTGCCAACATTGTGTCATGCCAGTTCCAAGCGTACTATTGCCATAACTCAAGCAGCACAGTCCTCTCTCTCTTTCATTTTGTCATTTTAAAAGCTGTGTACGGAAGAGATTCTGTGCTCCTATTGGTCAATGTCACCCATGTGACAAAAATGAAACATGCTAGACTTTCTGCATTGACGATGTGGACTTGGCATTAGTTGTTGTGCACTGACACAATACGAGAAGAAACGTTTGAATCTTGCTTCCCATTTGTCGTTTACAAATCTCCGTGACACTCATGACATCAAGCAAATCATGCTGAAATCATGTAATATGAACGGGGCTTCACACAGGCACCGTCTTCAGTCCAAAAACATGAGAGAGAGACACACAATTATTCAAACCCTTGAAATCAGTCATTGTGAACATACGATGAAATCACTAAATTGGACTGGAGGAATGGAGCAGGGTTTCACGTGTTTGGAGAGTTCGGCGGTTCTCGCGTCCTCTTTGAATGATGTGGAGGTTAAACTGATGAACACACTCTCTCTGTCCTAGTTCTGCTCTGCTTTGACTAATTGCTTGATTTTTAAAGCTGGAGCGCGAGCGGCAGGAAGGGGAGGAGCCACATGAATTCATCCAGGTGGGCTGCGGTGGGACTGGAGTCGTACAGATCAGGGGACGGCAGCGTGGAGTCACCCCACAGTCTGTCTCGCTCATTCATCTAAACGACAAACACAGCAAGTATAAGCTTTAGATGTAGGACATTCTGTTGTTTGCTGTCTTCAGTTTATTATTCCATATTAAGCATTTAATAATGTTGCCAATGAAAGCTTGGCCTCTGCTGTGGAATAAAAAATACAAACATTTATATGGAAACTATTAATATATAATCCTAATTCTGACCCTCAAAAGTTAGTTTCCATGTTATAAAATTATCTTCTGTGAGTTTATATCTCATAATTCTGACAAGTTATCTCATATCATATTTCAAACACTTTTATGGCTTAATTTTATTAATATTGTTGTTCTAAAAAGAAATTAACTTTTTTGAATTATAAGAGGTAAAGTCAGAATTGCAAGATATAAACATAAAATTGAGGAAAAATTCACAATTAGTTGTTGTTGTTGTTATCATTATTATGTGACTATCTTGAATGCATTCCTCTATTTATACATTCGGTTCTGTCTTACAGATGTCACCAACCAATAACCGATATGGTAAATGCACAAAAAAACATATACTGTAAGTATTCATTTCATTAAAAAAAACATTGTGCAGGTTATATGACATATCTTTAAAAATCATGAGCAAAACTATGCAAGATTAAAGAATGCACATTTGATTATAAATAAAGGTTGAGTGAATGATCGAAATTCTGTTCTAAATGATGAACAATTTTGGCATCATATTATCAAAAGTCTATTGTTAAATCTGGGTCTTGATTAGAAATGAGTTGAAAAACACTGCATTAGAACAAACAAACCAACAGCTTAAACCAATCTGCATTCAATGAGTTTGCTGGTCTCAAGATACAAATCCCAAAAGCCCTTTAAAAATTGCAAAACCAGACCAGTGTGGTGAGCCTGGCCAGTCAGGGAAATCATGTAGGCCGGTTTATGCTGTTTCTCTCAGAAGGCAGACAAACACGCATCCCTGGCTTTGTTCAGACAGACATGAAAGGCATATCTGACTCCAATCCATTTAGGAAAAAAAAAAAAAAAAAAAATCCAATTTTCACAAACCTAAACCCTATCCATATGTATGTTGAAATCAGGTTAAAATCGCATATGTATTTTCAAAATATGTTCCAGTCTGGATGGTCCGAATGGATTTCAAGTCAATTTTGGATGTGATGTATACAGTATATGCACTGTCATACACAATGCAAATCTGTGTTCACACTCAGAGCTCTAAAGGCGAGCATACACTGTGTGATTTTTGTGGCTATAAGTTATTATTTTCTTATTGGGACGAGCTGCGTGGTTGATGCATGTATGGTCGTGGTTCGTACCGTGTAAGCAGAACTTACGAGCCGAGGCGATCTGCTTACAAGCTCACGATTATTTTATAAAGTTTGGGAGCTGTCGGCTTGAAATTGTTGAGCCAACCTGTCAATCTATCTGGTTGGCCAATTATGAGGACAAACTTGCGCAACAGCAAGTGTGGTATGATGTGTTATGCAGGACAGTTGTCAGAGATGATAGTTTAGAGAACATAATTCACTTTGTAATTCTCACAGGGTGAACCAGGAATACTGCCCAAATTATTTTCATATAAACTCACTCGTGACGTGTGCTAGGACAGTGTTTCTCAACCACGTTCCTGGAGGACCACCAGCTCTGCACATTTTCCTGTCTCCTTAACCAAACAAACCTGATTCATATCTTCAGCTCATTAGCAGAGACTGAAAGACCTGTAATGGGTGTGACAAAGGAGACATCCAAAACATGCAGTGTTGGTGGTCCTCCAGGAACGTGGTTAAGAAACACTGTGCTAGGAGATACCAAGGGGGTGCTAGGGGATGAATTTGTTCAATAAGGGGTTATTCAGGGAATATTGAATGTGATACATTTGTGAGACTAAAGTGTACTAAAATAGACAACAGGGTTATGAAAATAATTCACAGCACCACAAAAATGATTTAAGGCACTGTATTATACATTGTCAATAGGTGGCAATGTTACTTTGTAAAGAAACACTGCGCACATACAGTCTGTATATAGGCCTGTCACAATAATCAATATATCAACTTATCATGGAATACTTGGAGATGACCTCAATCATTTTTGCCTTTGCAATATATGTTTACAAATTCACAAATAACGTTAAAGCCATTTTACAATGACATTTACATTTCTACCTCACCGGTGTCAACGTTTATAATTGGACATATATAAACCTAATAGGACACTTAATGGTATATATAATAGGACATTTACCTTTTTAACATTAAATTATAGACTCTAAATAACCTTAAGAATGATATTAAAGTATTTATGGCTATTTGCATTATTATGCTGTTCTATAATCATTATAAAATCAGCGTCATAAAATGGTCTTAAAATTACAATAATATCGCTTATCGCAACAATTTCTGTGACAGTACATCTCATTGTTTTTGCCAATGTGGGACGATGGAGAGATGTTGTCACTGCTATTAAGACTGTAAATACTAATTTACAGTACTTGGGCAGGCTATTATACTGTGACATTGGATGCTATTATGCTTTAAATTGGCAATAAGGGCAACATTTGATACATTTTAACGTTTCTCTGCTATCATTAGAGGAAAAGTCAAACAAAAATGAAAATGTTATTAATTACTCACACTTCCAATCACCTGAGACCCCCAAACAATACCCAACCCTAGTAAATGCCACCTCCCCCTGGCACTCATGTCAGCATGAAAGCTTGTACCTGTGTGGGCATCTGTGGACGCAGAAGGTTCTGCTCCGTCTCTGTGGCAGCACCATTGGTAGTAGTGGTGGTCTCAGTGCTGGTAACTGGTAAGATGTGGTTGTAAGTGTTAGTATTGGAGCCTGGAGCCTGATTGGTTGCGGATTTCAGGTCTGTGTCATTCCCGAAAGCCGAGATCGCATTCTCTGTTAGAAAGAAAAGAGAGAGAGAGTCACATTCACTCACAGCCATGCCTTCTGCAGATGAACACGTCTGGAACGCAGTCATGCCTCAGTTAGCTTTCTCTTTCAGATATGTCTCTTTTTCAAAATGCCTTTGGATTTCGTCAACATGCTTTCTTACAATAACAACAACAAAACGCACTCAGAGGAGCCAGAGAGGACTGGCTCATATATATTTATATAAATTCTCCAGCGGAAATGTTGACAGCATTCAAAATAACTAACTCAATGCTCTAAATATAGCCTGTTTCTATACATTCCTATATGACCAATCAGTTAATCCTGCCCTGCAGTAATATCTGTAAAAAAAAAAAAAATGCTTGTATTTCCTAACGGCTTGGCGTCGTCCTTATTTCTTTGCCCATATCTTTCATTTTCTTCCTTATCTTTTTTTTTTTCTCTTCTCTCGCTCAGTGCATTTTCCCTTGGGTAAGATTGGTTGCATAAAATGGAGTGTGGACTCGAGTGAGCCTCTGTGCCTGTGGCTTTGAAAGAAGTTTGATTACCTCTGGTATCTTGGCGTTTAAGCCAAATCTTACCCATAGTACAACACCTGTGTCTATTCATTTGGAAATATCCTCTACTGTCAGCCATGTACTGACAGAATGGACTTCCATATTAAATCTAAACACAGATTTCAAATCGCACTCCTCATTTTCTCCCTTTTATTGGCTATATATGAGTGCATTTGAGACTTAGTGACAGGCCATATGAATGATAATAATGTGAATTGATTAATTTCCATTGGTCTAGTAGGTCACTTGTCTGAAATTGCCACGGCGTGAAAGTCACCCCAATTAAGACACAGCGGTGAGGGTAGTATTGCATATGACTGAGGCTGATCTTCATTTCTAGCGCTGAGGAACGTGTTCTGTTCTGTTGGGGGGAAAATGAAAGATTAGATTTATAAATGGTGAATTGCTGTGCGGTTGAGTGATTTTTCTTTCTTAATTGAAACACTAATTGCTTAATCTTTCTGATGTTACAATGAGATGAGGCACGAGAAAGAGCGACTTCCGGATACCTTACTGTAGGTACTGTGCCTCTGTAACACAGTGTAGTAATACTGTAGTACACTTTCCTTTTAAAGTATTGCATAACTGCTATATTACACACATTAGCGTGTGTGCGTGTGTAATGCAGCTCAGCACTATGGCCATGATTTATTTAATTATTTTTGTATTATTTAGAAAAATAATTGTATTTTAAATTGCATGTGTAGATTTTCTGTTAAATGTAATTATTATTTAACAAATTTGTTTTATAACTAATATTTACAATTTGAAGTTAAATTCAACAAAACCATTTTTAACTTGAACAAAATATATAACAATATCAATAATATATTTTTAAAATATACTTTCAAAAGTATAAGAATATAGGTTCAAAGATGATAAAAACGTATAATATAGCTTTCAGTTTCTATTCCTTTAGTTATGCATGTATATAAAATATGTCCTGATTAATTATAATACAATTGTTCATTGTAATTGTAAGAGATAAAAATAATGACTAGCATACATGTTCACTGTGATTTACAGAATTCAGCCACAAAAATACCCTTTCAGGCTTAGAACAAGAATCATTTGATGATATAATAAAAAGATGGATCTCAGTGCAGTTTTAGAATTGTCAGTATATCTTAATACTTTGTTACTCTGCTTTTAATAACTCAAGATAACATTTTATATGATTACTGATTCTTTTACAAGTACAGGTCAAGATAAATATGGTTGCATCTTTACAAAACTATGTGACTCTGATGATGACGCAACATTATTTCACCCATTTTTTTTGCACTTTATTAACACTCGCAATTTTGTTATTGTAATTTGCTGCAGACCTAGGTGGACATGTCATATTTGACCCATTAATGGCTCATTTTACACAATTGAACCCCTGCAGAGAATATTTTTGGCTTTTTTTAGTTCATTGTGTTCTCACTGAGGTCTTAAAATATGACGAGTCACATGAGAGAAAGCAGGACTGCTATTGAACCGTGATTGGCTCATTACACTAACAATGCAATATATATCCCATCTATTATGTTCATAACCATTCTGTTGTTAAACGTGCATCAAACTAAAGGGGGGAAAAAAAAAACCTCACCCACTCAGACAACACTGTTAGTTACAACCGAATCAAAATGAGCTCTAAAATGACTTGAGATGCTGATCTGTGAGTAAGTGTTACACAATCACTCAGCTGTAGCACTGTGCAAGTAAGTTATCACATCTGCAGTCTTTACTGTTGATTTTATTCACTAATGATATGAAAAGGTGACTACAGTATGCTTAAACCTTGATGCAAGTCGTTTTTAATCAATATTTTCTTGCTGTTTTTGTTGTACAAAAAACCTGGAAACTTCTTAAACATCAGTGGATCAGTACATGAATTTGCTTTGATTTCTGAAGTCCAGCACGCACCTCTGCTCTATACCATACATTCAAAACACTGCATAACTACGTCCTTCGGGGATTTTGGAAGGTAAGGTTACGGACAAGCGGTGAGTATAAGTTTACAGTTAGGAATATAATTTCTGTCAGTTAGCCTTAACCCCAGCCCACCTAAAGCCCTCATTATCCGACATCCGTATCATAACAGTCATAGCACATCATAATCATGGGAGCGTTAGCAGTGGAGTAATGTGGAGGAGTGTGAATGGTGTGAAGTTGATTAGTCTCTGAATGTTTAGCAAGATGCCATGAGTTGATGCTAATTGAAGCTGCCCACTCGTAGCGTAGCTGAATTACTGCAGGGAAACAAACCAACGTAGGGGCTACTTTCACACAGCAGCAGAACACGCAAAGATAAATAGAGTCCTGTTCATACAGCTTTCATGACAGCTGCGTTCAAGTATACGTTCAGTTAAAAGCACACAATTCAATTAAGGGTATGGGTTTGACTATATAATGTTGTAGTTCTCGGAGAAGCAGCAAAAACTGCTGTCATTATCATAAAATGATCTTGATCCCATTAATGTCCACCTACATCGATTTTAATTTCAAGAGTTCACACTTAGCTGATGATTGATTATAAAGCGTGTTTGGCATGCTGTCCCAGGAGAGAGCCCTAAGCTCATAAGATCCTCGAGCCCGGAGCTCCCTCCTGTTTGTAAGGCGAGAGGGGAGTTTGAGCTCAGGTAGGTCTCGAGAACTCCATCGCTTATTATGGCTAATGGCAGTTAGGAATTTCTGATTAAGAGCTCATCAGTGGTGCAAATTTGGTTTGGTCAATTCACCTATTTGATTCACCAGCATGTCTTTGGACTGTGGGAAGAAGCCGGCGCGAGCACAGGGAGAACATGTAAACTCTACACAGAAACATCTACTGGCCAAGTAAGCATTTGCGTTAACCACTGGGCCGCCGTGCTGCCCTGTCAAGGAAAAGGAGGGAGGAGTAGGGATGGAAGGGGGGTTTCTTCAAGACGAAGATAACTAAGATAAGAAACTAATTATTTATAGTGAGTTAGGAATCATCCGGTTAGTGAATCCGGCTTTGCTAATGTGGGACCAGCTGTGGTCAATCATAAGCACGTGATCCTCTCGAAATTAATCTATAAATAAACTTTAAGCGTGATCGGAAAGAACATGCTGGAGGTTTACTAGAACTGGCTTTAATATGTGAATAAAAATGGTCTTCGATTAATTGTCCAGTCCTAGTTTATACATATGCCTGAGTTTACAACTAATTGCGCAGTGTAGTAGGCATTTAATATAGCAATGCTTTAGAATGATGTTTTAGGATTCCAGGAACTAAATGATCACATTTTGTTATACTTTTTTGGTTCCGTTGACTACAATGGTCACATTTGCTTTCAGTGCAATTTTGTTAGAGCATGCGATAGTGCCACTGCCAATTTGGTTGATATGCATTGCCATTTCTGTTGTTTATATGAAACATTACATAGCAAAAGTGGAACAAAAGAGCAGTACTCAATTGAATCGCAAGCCCCACACACCATTTATCAGCTCAGCCTGGAAAAAAGTGCACTTCAATATTTATTAATTTGTGCATTTGTATTTATTCCAGTCTTATTTTAGTACAGAGGAACTATTATGGTTTTCATTAATTCTTAATTAAATTTTAGTTGATGTTTTAGTAATTCTGTTTGCTAATTTTTATTTAGTTGTTAAATTAATAAAAAAAAAAAAATTGCTTTCATTTCATATTTCTTTTTTTCCCATTTTATGGTTTTAACTAACTATAGATATACTAAATGTCTCTCAGCTAATGATTTTCAAACAGAAACCATATGTTTTGGCTACTTTTTAAACATGGTACAAGTGAGGTGCTTTTAACTGCACTTTTAAAAATAAAAGTAGAAAAGCTGTCACTGGGGAGGGTACCTTTTCAGAAGATACATGTTTGTACTTAGGTCCATATTAGTATCTTAAAAGTAAATATCTGTACCTAAAAGTACAAAAGAAAAGGTACCTGCAGCCCAAAAACAGCATTTGTAAGAGTATAGGCTTATAATCCACAGATGTTCTGTATGAAAAGTTGTTACAGCTTTTACAGAACAATCTGTTCAGTCTGAGTGAATTTACATCTGCAACCTCACAACTCAAACTCAAGATACTGTCGACCCAGGCTGTCAAATATGAATTGCTAAGAGAAAAAAAAACATGTAATAATATTAATATTGCATGTGCGGTGTTCTCAAACTAGGTGCTGTTGCCGCTGCTCTCCAATGTTAGCCTGGAGCTCTAAATTTGGGCAATCATTTGGATATTTCGGGTCTGTGCAGCTGCTGCAAACCATGAAATTGCATGTTAAATTGACCCATGAACATTATAAATCGCAATAAACTTTCACATGCATGTACACACATTCCACACAAAAAAAATGCAGCCATGTTCATGAGGCTAGATGAGATATGTTCTCAGAATAATAAATAAATCAACAAACAAGCATTTCTTGGTTGCAAGATGCAATACAATTGCAGTTCCATTCCGCTTTCTGTTGGCTGTTGTACAAGCAGGACAAGTTGAGAGTCACTCCTGTTAGTAAATGAGACGATCAGTCTCCAACAATGACTGTTTTGGCTGTATAGATACGCAGTGTCACTCTCTATCACAGCTGAAAGGATATGTCTGGATATTA
Source organism: Danio choprae (assembly GCA_903798125.1). NCBI lineage: Eukaryota > Metazoa > Chordata > Actinopteri > Cypriniformes > Danionidae > Danio > Danio choprae. The sequence continues at coordinate 849,617 of CAIGQW010000302.1, read as the reverse complement.
TGATAAGAGAGAGAGACTGAGATACGTGGAGGCGAAGACAATGACTATAAAGATATTTCATCAGTGATGTGGAACGCTTGGTTCCAGTACACTCTGTTTGTCTCACTCGCTCCATCATGGATGTAACACAGGACGAATTTGTGGATGTCTAAGTAATCGAGGTGCAGTGGATATTTTGAAGTGCTGATTCCTCACTGACTCTTTCAGGGCTTTTGAAGCTGCTGACCCTTTGATAAGCTGCTCCCCCTCCCAATTTTGTCCCAAGCAAATCCATAACATGACCATTACACCACCAGCAGGAGTCTGAATTGATACAAGACAGTATGGATCCATGCTTTCATGTTGTTTACGCCAAATTCTGACCCTAGCTTCCAAAAGTTGTTGCAAAAAAACTTTGCTATTTTATATACAAAAAACTAAAAACTATTTTCCAGTTTCCTATTGTCCAGTTGTTTAAGTCTCACTTTCCATTTTTTTAGGTGCCATTTACACTAGTGCACATTAGTTTTAAAACGCACAAGTTTTGCTATGTTTACACCTGGTGTCCACACTACCGTGGCATCTTTGACTATAAAAGTAAGTCTATATTTTACTTCATGCTTGTTCATTTTAGTATAGATGCAATGAAATGCAGACTTGAGATGCAGATATTCACTGTCTGACTGGTATTCTAGATCATTGTGTATCATTCCCTGATTAGTCAAGCCACTCTCATATGGCCATTACATTACCAGATTTCAAGTACGAATATGAGCACAATATGCACATGGCCAGTGAGTGCCAGTGATCACGTATCATTCATTTTGGGCTGTATAGTGTGGAGGGAGTTCATTTTTTTCTGAAATGCAGTAAAAACGGCAGTGAGGATGAGAAATGTTTTCATCCTAAAATGCCATATTGAAATGAAAAAACAATAGTGTAAATGCAGCATTTAGGATTTGTTTACATATCGCATCTTTTGTGAGGTCAAGTTTGTTATTTCTCATGGAGGTGTGCGGCTTGTGCACGCATAATGGGAGCGACGCACAAGTGGCACGACGTTCTTGCGTTTTTCCAAACATCTGAACTTTTCAGACTGGCACAAGCACACAGTGAGTCATGTGACCGGAACTGACCGATCAGCTTCATACTTTGTATAGCATATACACATTTCGGTAGACTAATTACCTGAGATGCAGCAATTTTTTGTCAGCTTGCGTCTGAGAAAAGTTGATGGTCGCCTAGCAACAACAGATGACAAAGAGCACAAGCGCAAATCTTGTTGAAAATAAAGGAAGTGACTTACCACATGCTTTTAGACGCGATATGTGAACGGCTCCTTAGCAAGCAGAAGTGGCAACTGTCTGCTGCTGTAACACATCTGTTACAAGGTTGGAGGTACTGTGCATTCAGAGATGCTCTTCTTTAGATCTTTGTTGTAATTAGTGTTTATTTGAGTTACTAGAGTCTTTATCAGCTTGAACCAGACCGGTCATTCTCCTCACCTCTGGCACAAAACTGCCACTCACTGATAATTTCCCTTTTTCGGACCATTAACCCTAAACAGTCTAAATCAAGGGTCTCCAAGCTTGGTCCTGCAGAGTTTAGATCCAACTTTACTCAACACATCTGTCTGGAAGTTTCAAGTATAGTTAGTAAGAGCTTGATTAACTTGTTCAGTTGTGTTTCATTAGAGTTGGTGCTAAAATCTACAGGACACCAGCCTGGCAGGGCTGAGCTTGGTAACCCCTAGCCATAGATAGTTGAATGCAAAAATCCCAGTAGATCAGCAATCTTAACTCATCTTAAATCACATTTTTCCACAATTGCTGATACTGGCGAGTAACTTCAGCAGATCCCCTTGACCACATCTACATTTATGTTCCTGATTAAATGTTTGCGTTGATCAGGTCTATAAATTGCTTTTTTTTTTTTTATTAATTCAACCTAAAAGTAAATGATTTAGGTCATATTTAAGTCCCTTTAGATGTCTGCTAAAATCTCATAGTGGTCCTCTGCTTTTGGTTAGGAGCACAATCGCCCTAAACCTCGACGAAGTTCATTATCCTGTAGAGTTTTTTTTTTAAAATAAAATGAATAACATTAAATGGGTGTTTTTCTTACATGAGATGAAATTGAGTGTGAAATTGCAAATCATTTTTTATCTGCCATACTTAAAGAAAGGAAATATTCCTATGAGAAACTACTAAATTATGCAGCAAATATGATTAACTACTGCATACTGCTTTAGAATCGAGGTAAACGCAAACTTGAGTGGGTAGCAAAGTGCAAAACAGTTTTACCCACTACTTGCACAAATCAATACATAAATTAATTAACATCAAATTATTAGCATCACAACACACACACACACGCGCACGCGCACACACACACACGCAGCAGCTACTGCTTCCTCACCAAGAAGAAACAGGAAATGAGCCGTTACTCTTCCTGCACATTCCTCATCAAAATGTTCATCACTCAATCTGGACAACATCGAGAGCACACGATCTTCACCACATTAGTGAATCACTGAATCACTTCCATCTAATTCAAATTCTGCTGGCTGTTGGCTGTTGGCCCACTGACTTCAGCTCTCTCCCTCTCTCTTTTCACAGTCCAACGGAATGAAGAAATTCTTGTAATAGATGTCCAGTATTTCATCGTGCTCCCATGGGTGCACTGATGGTTTAGGGGGGCTGGTGTAGCCAGCAAAACTAGTTCAGTAACAGCTGAGGTGAGGACTAGCCTCAACGGACTCACTCTCAAAAAGCTCTTTCAGCTGTTTCCCTCCATCCTGTGCTACTTCTGTCCTGTTTGCTACTCTCCGGCTGTCTCCGCTCCATTAGTTTTACTGCAGGGAGCCAAATTACGCTCAATTACCGAGACACCAGAGGCTGCGCTTAGTCTTGAATCAGCACACACACACACATACCGACCCAGCACTCCGGACTGCCCCAAGACCCGCAGATAGAATGGGGAGGCACGCTGGAAACCGGACGCTGCAGTTTTGTAAATACCCTTGAGGAGCGAGATCACACCAAAGCGTTTATGGATCAAGAGCTGGAGCTAATCTGCGAGATCTCAGCGGTCAGGCTGCAGCAAACACCCAACCTGCGAAACCAATGTGTTGACATGGTGTGTTTGTTATTAGTGGCTCAGAGATGCAGTGGGCCATGAGTCGAGCACACCACTGAAGAGATCCTGTGCTCCCGACGACAGTTAATGCCTCATTACCGACACACATATAAGCTTCATAACGTTGCATCAAGAGAGTTCTCGCTCGGCTCTGCTGATTGCCCAGTAATAGTGCTGACGGTGAAGAACGCGAATGCAAATGCACCTCTCGGCAGACTCTTGCATTGTATCACCTGGGTCTATTTTCTATCAATTGAAGCATACGAGTGTACACCGAGTCTCTGTGTCCGCATGAGCATCAAAGTAGAATACCGAATACTCTGTAATGATGATACGGTAGGTAGAAAAAAAAGAAGAAAAATAAACTGCATCTGGAGGGAATCATGATGCCTGGAAACAATGGACACTTTGCTTTCTCTCGAGGCCATGGAAGCTGCTTTATCGCTTTATTAGAGAAGTTGAATTAATCATGACGATGAGTCCAAATTCTATATAAAATTGTTCCTCATGAGAAAACACCCAAGTTTGGGCCTGTCTACTTGAACACTGGGGATAAATGTGTCATGGAAGATGTCAACTGGATAAAGTTTTTGCAATGCTTTGTCAGCATTTTGTTCATTCACTTTAAATGGGGCCCATTATGTCCATTTTACAAGATGTACTGTAAGCCTCAGGTGTCAGAGATGCTTCCAAGAGTTTTCAGCTCAGAATAATTAATGGATGATTTATAATGCCATGCTGTTTTAGGTGGAAGCTGGAACACGCTGGGTACTTCTCAAAACTCACATTGATTTATTTTGTGGCCCGGAAACCGATCGAACTCGGCCATCTTGAAGGATATTTCAGTTCTCTAATTGCACTATGAGGAGGTGAGTAATATGGAGTGAAAATGCTTTCAGAAGAGTTGAGCGAAGAAACGGGTGTATGCAGAAGTGTGTTTTTGTAAAAAAATGTGATGCACGTACCTTCACATCTGTAACAATAATTAGCATGTTATTTAGCAGCTTAAACAAATAGCAATATTTGTGCTATTGTCTCATATATTTCAATGGTAACTCTTTATTTATTATGTATTATCCTAAAAGGTTTTTAAAAACGTCAAAAGCATATTGCCATATATATATTATATATATATATATATATATATATATAAAACATTTTTATATTATTATTATTTTTTATTGATAACCCATGGATCCCTTGAACAAGGGAAGTTTGAGTACTCACAGATTCCAAAAATTCTCCCAACATCTTTAGGGGATGGAACTAAAACACAAGCTATGAAAAGGACTGTGACTCTGGAGCATGTGCCTCATTTCCTGCAGTCCTGTCAGTTTTACCTCTTGATATATAGTTTTCTGAGACCAATGCTACTGTATGAAACGTACACTTGGAATACAAGTTATGCAAAACAAACACAGTTTACATTCTGGAAAATGAATGTAACTGAGCTGAATCTGAACATAATTGTTTTTGGACTTACTAGAACTACTCCAGCATTCTAAGAAGATTCTGCCACCCTGCTTGATGTATTGTATAATGTTAAATTGTGTAATGATATAATGTTTTCTACAATTATATTTTATTATCTGACTTTTATTATTAACGACTGTTTTCCTTTTAAAAAAACGTTAACACAATCTTCATTGTATAAAGCGTTTAAAATTAAAGATGACTTGCCGTTAAAAGTCAGTGCTCAGCTCTAATAAAATATACAACACTTTTTTTTCTACCAAATTAAATGGAATACATAATTGATTTAATGTGCACTAGAAGGTTTTCCCTTGACATTGTGCCATTTCAGGACGTGAGTTCTTGAATATGATGAATGATGGAATACGCTTCGCATCAAATTCAGCTCTGCAGTTCAGAAATGGGTGGACTAATGTGTGTTAAGGACAGTGAGCTTCAGTATTTCTCAGACCAGCTATAATCTGCAGACTGCTGTAAGTGTATATTTTGAGAAAAAAGAAGTCACAATATTGTTCAAAATGGTCAGGTGTGTTTGATTTGAATCAGTGCCGCAGAGACCAGACAGTGTACGGTATAACACATGTATAGTCAAAGGACAATGCAAAGATGGTGAACAATCTTCAAACCAATAAATTACGTTTTTCACTAATAGTAGTGCTGTAAATTATTAAATGACATACAAAATAAAAGTTTACATTTACATAATACATATGCACAGTACATACAATATTATTATGTATGTACATGTATAGAACATGTTTATTTCTTTATAAAATATTGCTTGTATAACAAAAATATTTACATATATTTCTATATAATTTTAAGCATTCACATGTATATGAGGATTTATATCTACAGTCAAAATTATTAATTTTAAAAATATTTCCTAAGCGCTGCTTAATGACACACACTCAACACTTTATTAAACATAATTGTTTTAATAACTAATTTATTTTTTCTTTGTCGGTACTAGGCAAGATAAGATAATTAGACAAGTTCTAGATCAAAAGTGTTTTGTTGTGGGCTGATAATATTGTTCTTAAAATAGTTTTCATGTAAAACTGCTTTTATTCCAGCTAAACTAAAATGAATTAGAAGAAATATAATATAGAAAATACTTTGAACATTTGCTTGGTCTGTTAAAAAGATTTAAAAAAAATTCAACTTTCTGATTTCTGAAAAATAACTGATTGAAAGGTAAAGATGCTACTAATTTAAATGAAAAAGTAAAGCTATCCTGATGAAAAATTCAGCGTTTACTAGCATGAATTGATTTATGAGCTGGATACAGCTGGGATAGTGACAGTTAAACTGACCATCTTAAACCATTTTTCAAGCAGTAGCTGCCTTATGTTGGTCCCAGCTTGCAAGCATACCTTATAATGGTAATAAACAATGGATTTTTTTAGAAAGGTATTGGTTCTTCAAAAAAGCACTATTATTAAATAGACTATATACCTGTACCACTGTCATTTTGGTCCCTCTCTCTCCGTTTTCCTCTCCATACACAAAAGGAAATCTCCAGCAATGATCATATTTATTTATGATATAGGACATAAGGGAAAAGTTTCCACTCACTCAAGCAGTTGTTGTCATGGAAATGGCTGAGGAAGTGGTTGCACTGATCTCGGAAATTCCCACTAGCCGCACAGGAGCACCACGGCCCCACATTAGATGTGGAGTTATCTAGGTAGTTAGGAGTTATAATGCTTCCTACAGGGAGAGAGAACGAGACACAGAAGAGAACATTAGTTGCAAAACAGAAAGCCAGTATAATGGTATCCCATAAATGCTATACCCATCTGTCAAATCTCAGTTCTGCATTGCCAAAAAAAGAAAACTCTTTTACCAGATGAAAGGTTTGTTTCATCGAATAGAGCACAAAACAGAGGATGAAGAAAAGAAAGAAAAATAAACACTTTTCAAAAAGTCATTTCTTTGAAATGGACAGTGAAGATGAGTTCCTTAAACCTTCTGAAAATATTCCATTTCTTTTTTGACTGTTTAATCAGTTTTTTTCCCCATCTTATGTGAACTTTTGCAAATTACATTGGAATGTGACAGATTCATTAGAAATGATATATAAAATTAAGACGATAAACCGCTGATAAGATCTTCGAGTCATAAATATCATCCACTCAGCACCGTAAAACAAAATATGACATTTTTGTCATATAAATGTTCATATGAGTTCAGTAATAACACGCATTTAAAAAAAACCTGGCTTGTCATAACAGAGTGTTGGCACAAATATGGACAAACTCAATGTTGGGTTACATTTTTCAATTCAATTTAAATGACACTATTTTACCCAATGGTTGTGTTTGTCCATTTTTGACCCAAAGTTGATTTACAACAAACCAGCGTTTGTTTAGAGGGCAAATTTAGGTCAAATTTGAACAAACCCAACTGCAACCACAACCCAGCATGTTTTAAGAGTGTAGTGTAATACATTCTGCATAGATTCAACAGGTTATGTCAAATTAACATTGTATCGGTTTAAATTTGACATGAATAGTTAGTGATGGTATTTTCTTCCCCGTTTGACATGTCTGATTGAAACAGCTTCTAGAACAAGAGAAAAATGCGACTAATGTATTGCAGATCAGCAGAACAGATCAGGCCCACAAGTACTCAGATTCATGCCATACTACAGAACCAAAGAAGTTAGTTATAGCAAGGATGTCCAAACATGGTCACGGCAGGTCACTTACTTTCCAAACACTAATTAAATAAACTGAACTAGCCATTCAAGATGTTCAGACTCAGTATAAACCTTCAGACATGCGTGTTGTCCATTTATTGTAAATAAATATTTACTGCAATATTCCATTAAACATTAAGAAATGTCTATTGTGTTTTTATAATGGCTATAAATCTTACATACAGTTGAAAAGATCTAGACCAGGGGTTTCCAAAGTGGGCTCACAGGACATAAAGGGGGGAGGGAGGATTTGGGTAGCTTGATGATTTCCAAAAATCAAATAAATGTAATTTTATTATTAGAAAATTATATAAGAGATATATTAGATTTATACGGTTAGAAGTAGAAATTATTTGAATATTTTATCCATAACCTACAGAAGATAGTGGTTACATTAAAAACAACATGCAAATAAACAGCCATCATCCTTTAAATGTTTTTTCCATTGGATTGCGACCCCTGAGCTGTTTACATTAGATTAATGACACAGCAATATCGTCAGTTTCACCAGAATGATTTTACGACACCAGGTTAAACGTTCTGACACCTTTACGCCACTCACATACATTAAAAATAAATACAGGCCACGAAGCATGGAGGATGATCGCCGAGTTGTGGTCTCCAAAATTAAACCAAGAATAGACACCAGTCTCGTTAGGTGAGGTTATTATTAAATTAAACGTATAAATGACTATAAAAAATTTGACTGTTGCACTTTTTTGTGCTATCAATATGCTAGTGCATGCAACATTTGTATAATCATAACCACCTCTGAGGATAGTGGGGCTCGCAAGTTACTGGCATTGTTATTTTGGGGATCTAGACCACTAAAGAAGGACACCACCAAATTCACCATAATGAGGGGAGGCAGGCATTTTCAACTGTATTTTCTTTTCCATTATAAAAAAAATATATGTATTGGATTTGTGCCTCTAATGGGACATCAAAGTGCACCTTATTCATAGAACGTGCTATTAGACTCATTTCATCTGACGAACGCTTCGACTGACTAGCGCGCATCACCGCAAAGACACTTTCACCCTTCTGATGATGAAATGTTTGTTGCATTTTCACGCAATCACTTTGAGTTACTTTACGGGCCCTCAGCTAAGGCAGATATGAAAAGCTCTGTCAATCTTCTGCTTGTGTGTGGGTTACATAAGTGGGCTAGAACATTGATTGCAGAGGATATAGTTGCGTTGCTCTTGGAGCTGTGTCTTTGTTCAGTAGGGAGGGAAAATGACTGCTTTTTCAGCGTGCGAGTGAGTGAGTGTAGAAGTCGTCAGCTGAAAGCGGGAAAAGTGGAGGTGCTGCACTCTGGAACTCTATGGTCTGATAGGGACCCGTTTAAACACATCGATTTCTTTTGTCCCAGAACACAAAAGTGCAACATCTTCACAACCGCTCTTGGAAAATACTGTCGTAATGACTAGCAGCCAAGGCAAAGCGCTTCTTCTCCTTTTTTCTTACTGCTATCTCTGACTTGTGCATTTGTTAATGTCGTAAACTCCTCTGTAGCTCTCTTTACCACCAAATCTCTTTCACAGTTCTGTCGAGCTTTTGACATTATGTATTTATATATGGCTCGTTGACTTGACGTTGCATTTTCTCTGTCTTGTCATCAGTTTAAATGCACTAAATTGTTGAAAATTTGTCTTTCATAGACCTCTTATACCTACACTCCAATTTTTTTTCAACTTTTAAAATGAGCTGAAACAACACAATTCTTGAGATTAACTTTGGGACAACTTAATTATTTGATGTTCAATCCACTTAGATTTGTTAAGTTAACTTAATATATTTGTGTTGGGACAACACGAATAAATTGTGTTGAACCCTGCATTTTTTTTACAGTGCATACAAATTGCTGTGTTATTAAATATTTTACAATTTTGAGCCAAATCTCAAAGCTGCCCTATGGGGTGAACAAATTACGACTCCTGTACATTAAAAAGAAAACAGTAAAATCATTAATAAAAACATCAGGCCTAATTTTACAAGTGGCTATTTTGAAAAATGGCAATCACTGTTTTTCATCCATATATTTAAAATAAAAACATAGGAACTTGATACATTTTGTCTCTGAAAACCCTGTCCTCTGCTATATAATATGCTATACAGAAATTATGCTGAAAACTTTAATTAGTTGACGGACCCCATTCTAGATCATGTTTCTGAAGCCCCCTGTGAAGCCAATGAGCTGCACCTGTTAAGTTTGTCACATATTTATCTTTTTCGGAAACACTGGAATTAAGTTGTTGTCCTTTGGTGTGACACCCCTATTTATTGAACATATTTGGTGATGTTAATAATAGCTGCACACTATGAATCATTTATTAACCATTAGCAAATAGTTAATCATTTGTAAATCATTAACTCTACATTAGTAAGCAGTTTGTAACTACAGATACAAATGCTGTATTCTTGACATATAAGCACCTGTATAATGTGCTTAATGATTGTATTTTCATACTTTCTTAATGAGTATTTTTTCATTAAAGTGTGCAGTTATTGTAAAGTGTTACCAAATATTCAAGTCACGGAGAAAACAAATCTTCATAAATGTATAACATAAATAGCACTCCATGCATATACTTTCTCCATGACAAGTGTCAAACGAATGAAGATAAATTGCTCTCACACAATTAATCTTCACACAAAGGATTTTTTTCTTTTTGTTCATTTTTACTGTCACACCATAGGACACCATGTTTATGGTACTGCAATTAAAAAGTAACAAACAAAAAACTGAAAGAATCAATAAAGTTACTGATACCTTATATTTTCTCAAACATCAGAATTCAAACTACATAAATAACAAATTTTTCTTCAAAAATGGTGTTTTACTGCCTACTTGTCAACAACCCATATGCAAATTAGTTTCTAAAGCTACAGTGAAAATATTGCTGTCGCTCTAATGTTTTGGCCCAAGTCCATTTATGATCAGGGTTCAATTTGTTTCTGTTACCTGACTGCAAAAGTGAGCCTCCATTGACGACATGTAATTTGCATCATTGCATGCACCTGGTCACATTTATTATAGTGAAATGTGTCTCATAGCTGCTTCTCCCCAAACAAATTGCCTTCAGAGAGCAGCCCTCATTGTTTTTCTTGCTTCTTTTGCAAAACATCCACAGACAAGTGCATGCTGCAAAGTACTGAAACAAAAGTTTTAGTAGAAGCTGGAAACTTCTGCTGACTCATTAGTTATGGCGGAAATCAGCTGCCATTAGTAGGCATGGCAGGTACTTGTGCCGATGACACAAATGTTCTAGAAACAGGCGAAAAAGAAAAGGATTGTTAAAAAAAAAAAAAAATTTACCAAGCTGTCCCAAGAGAGCCATTGGGGCCACCTAAAAGAACATTTTTGTACACTGAATGTACATATTAGTACCTTTTGAAATTGTACCGCCCTAATGACAGCTTTTGTACTTAATTTTTTTAGCTAAATGTACTTTTCTTAGATTGTTCACCCCCAGTATTGGTTTCATTGTACACAAGAAGTGCCTAATTTTGTTTCTGTGAATCTACCTTCCTACAAAGTTTAGCTCCAACCATAATTTAAAGCCCCTGAATCACTTAAATAGGATCTTCAGAAACACTTTTGCTGTGTCCCAATTTGCATACCATCCATCCTAAAATTAAAGTTTGTGTCCCAAATTGTAGTAAGTGTAAATGATTGCTCCACAGCTACCAGATGTTATTTCCATTAGTAATTCAAAGTATAGCTTTGTGCATACTCTACAAATAATATTTCCCACAACACAGTGTGCTACAAACTGGGTTAAATTGAAAAAAATTAAAATAATAAAAAACATGAAGGATTAAGTGGATATGCTTAGGTAAAGGGATTTGAATGATTATTAATTAGCATGTAACCTGATGAACAATATACATTTCATTTTTTTCTGTGTCATATTTCTTCTGCAAAAACATTGTGAACTTTTATGAAGCCACGTTCGGTCATTAACCTATGAATGTATAATTATGCATACAGATTTCACACAGAGGAGATTTCTCTGCATGAAAGCCCTGCAAATGGCAGATTCAAATGCTACTTCATCTCCAACATAGTAGGACATGTATTGTATTCTAAGAGAAATGTAGAGAATGTGACAAGGTGATTGACAGGGCATGTAACTAAGCAACAGAACAGATCATTAATGATGAAGAACTATGACCCAAAGGTTGCACTCTTTTGTTACATACTCAAAAGTCTGTACATTGTTCAGCACAAAAAGTACATATTTTTAGGGCATAATGTAGTATAAATAGGTAAACAGGGTTCATCCGATTTTGGCACCAAGCTTTCTAGGAAAGTACATCTCTATTACCAAAAATGGGCATTTCTTTTGGAACCCCTTTAAACTGGTACAGTTTTAGGTTTTGTACCCATAGGTACAAAAAAGTTAAGTTCCAACCCTAATTTAAAGCGCCAGAGCCACCGGATTAAGATCTTAAGGAACACTTGATAATTAACTTCAGGTTTGTTAGAGTTTATGTGACACCAAACTCTACACAAGGGTAAATATCAAATAAAAATGATTGGGTTTGTATTTATATGTAAGATGTATATAGCTTTTGAAAGGGTACTGCCTCCAGTGACAGATTATATAACACGTTTTTTTTTCCAGAAGTGAGTGTACTGTACAACAAAATACACACTCCTAATATTGGTTACCTCTTAGACTTAGACTTACAAGCTTAGTTCCCACCAATGTTGATTTCATTGTACACCAGAGGAGCTCAATTCTACTTCTGGAGAGCTGCCTTCCTGCAATGTTCAGCTCCAACCCTAATCTCTAAATGTCCAAACCACCTAATTAGGATCTTCAGGAACTCTAGATAATTGCAGAAAGGTTTGTTAGAGGAGGGTTGGCACAAAAGTGGTCACTAGGGCACTACCCTTTCAAAAGCTACACCTCTGATTCTCAAGATCAGCTTTCCTGCAGAGATTAGTTCCAGCTTAATCAAGCAGATGGATTTAATCAGGGCTGGGGCTAAAATCTGCAGGAAAGTGGACCTTGAGATTCAGAGTTGAACGCCTGAACATGCTACAGTAGTACTGATCCTTTTGTACCTATTTTTGTAAAGAAAAAAAAATAATATATAATATCAGCTCAGACAGGTAAGTGAGTCGCATATTAATTCTGGGGTTGAAGGGCACTTTAAGATTAATCTTTCACTATTCGCACCATATGCATAGTTGATCATTAAAAATAACCCTCGAGCTTATGCATCACAGTGGTTTTCCATTTCCCAGAAATCCACCTATCAGTGCAAAAGTGAAACGTGATAAAATTGTAATGCCCACAATTCTAAGCTATCTGACTTGTGTATGTGATAAGCCAGGTTGGACTACGTTGCCCAAAGTTCTCACCTATCAGGCCGGTGTATGCAATAAGGCAGGCTCCGTAATTTTCTTGCTGGCAGCCGCTGGCAGTGAGCTCGGAGGGTTGGCAGTCGTGCTGGAACTGAGCCCAGCGAGACCTGAGGGAACCACAACAGCACATCCATCATCTAGCCAGTCAGCAAACCCTCAGAAGCACAAATTCACTCAAACACTTGCTTGTATGCTACCTGCCACTATACATGTAGATGGAGCTGCATATTTTGCTTTTGTTTTGTCCTCTTTTTAGCTTTACACCAATGCACTCCCCTCCATTCTCCATCATTTTCTCTCTTTTTCAATTCAACCCTTCATATACAGTCCTAATCCATTCGTTTTTCTCTCATTTTAAGCAGAGACATGACTGCAATACAAAGTTCTGCAGAACTGCCAGATACTCAGACAAAGGGGCAGCAACTGGTCTGTGTCATTTACATGCAGGTCACATTCTTCCAGTCTCCTGGTCACCAATCAATCATTTAACCAAGTCAATCTCAGAGGAATTACCCACATTCCCAGCTGATTCCTTATGCTAACTGGCTGTTGTGGCTGTAAGTGATCTCATCTTATGTAATGTATTGTGTCAGCAAAGTGTTTGCTTGGCGTGTGAAGAGCATGATGGTTGATCGATAGCAGAGAGCGATGAAGGTCTTTGTGTTTGTGATGTGAAAAGTGGGAGGCTCAAAAATGACCACTCAAACTGCATCGAGAGCCTCTCAGAGTGAACGCAGCTGGCATACACATGTTTGTAAATCTCTCAATTTGTCCATATTGAACAAATGAAGGGTGAGTAAATACTTTTATTAGCGTTTAGGGTGTGCAGTCTACTAGAAACCCATGCTTAAGGGTGCCATAAAATGCATCATTACATATTAACAATAGTTGTTGTTAAATTGTTCTCTGATTTCTAAATAAAAGATATGTGGCTTAGATAATATTAATGCTCCATAGTTTGTGTCAGTGCCTGACATTCACACACAGCGTAATGTACTCTGAAATGCATGCATGCAAAATAACCATACTACAACTGGGTAAATTCCTTGTTAAAAGACAATCTTTTCAACTGAAGTAGCAAAGAGGTTTATTTTAGCTAGGAATATGCGAGCAATCTTTATGTCCCCAGAGTAACCTAGTTTGCTCTCGAGTTGTATTGTGGGTAGAAAACTTATAATTAAATTATAAATTATTATTAATCTCGATAAAACGGATGTATTTAGAGTTGTATTTTGAGGTTGTAATGTATCTGAAAACAGACGCAGGAATTAATATCAACCTTTGCTAAACATATGCGTTTTTATTGGCACCCTTTCACTTCAGAAAGTTTTACTTGTATCGTTTCACTCTAGAAAAATCACAAGAACTGAGTGATCACCTGATGTATTAAAGACTTATATTCAGCAGTTTACATTACATTACAAATGTGCACGTCTGTTGCCTCATTACAAACATGCACAGGCAGCAAATTTATTCGCGTTAAACTAGCAGAATATACATATAAACAGAGCTTCTGGCTCTTAAATAATTTAGCATCCTTATATCCCACATTTTTGCATTCTGACGTGCTGAGACTTCATGCCCGTTCATGGCTGCCTACTCTTCTTTAAAACCTGTCCTATTTTCAAAATAAAAGTCTTACATACATTGAGGGTTTGATATATGCCTAAATAAACTTTGAAATAAGGGAAAATTATTATTGCTGTAATCTCTCTACTACATTCAACCATTGATCCTGTGTGGATCATCACAGTCAGTGTTTTGTTCTGATTGGCCTGTTTTCAGTGGGATTTTACATTTACATGCGAACGAGAAAAACAATGGAGTTTGAGACTCATGGTATGTCATTTTCATGTAATGAGCTCTTATTATTTATCTAGGTATATCCAGATTGTCATTATATGGCACCTTTAATTCATTAGAACAACTGTTTTTAGTTGTTTTTTTTAGAGCACTGTATAAGCATATTAAAAGGATTTCTGAAAGATCATGTGACTGTACTTACAAAATTCTGGTTTGCCATCAGGGGAACAATATAAACCAAAAAAACAGTTATTTTAAATTCTGATTATATTTTCCAAAATTGCTGTATTTTTGGGCAAACAAATGATGCTTTGGTGAGCATGAGAGACTTATTCACCCTACATTTTTAAACAGTAGCGCATTTGTCGTCAGCCAGAGAATCTTGTATTGCAAGTTAAAGTCATCATGTTTATTAGCTAGCTGTCAGAATAACAACATCCAGTTTAAAGGCATTTGTAACTCTATCATTCCCTTGAGTAGAGTTGTTTGTTACTGCCAAAACAAAGCAAGAGCTTGTGCAAAGCATGTTTAACAAGACTGCAATGGATTAGCAAAGCATTCAAACATGCATTTTATTACTTGAGTAAAGACTGTTCTGACCTTAAAAGAGCACTAAGAGCAATTTAGCAAGACAAGGCAAAGTGTATGATCTCCATCATGAGACACATACAACCATCTTTGTGTTTAAAAATAAAGCTTGTTTATCTCGTGTTAGTTTCTTAGTTTTAAACACAACGTTGATATTTGGGTTTTTTTATGTTTAAAACTTTTTTTCAAAGCAGGTCACACTGACTTGATGCACTTTTGTATTTTGCTCGCTACAGAGGACAGAGCTTCAATCTTCAGGCTCTTCAAAAGACTTTGATTGTATTTATAGCAGTAGTTTTCACACACAATACCCACTTGCACACATAGTCGGCCTCACACGCTCGGAGCTGGACCAGGCAATTGGGTTTCTCCCTTTCCTCAAATGAGCACGCAGGCACAATGGTCTGGCGTCGGCGCTCTGCACACGCCGTGTCAGAGCACGGACAGAAGAGTAGCTCATGCGTGTAGTCAGGTGGCACTCGGTCGAAGAACTTCCTCAGTGCTTTGCTGCAGCGTGCGCGATTGCAGGCCCCGGCTCGTGCCGATGGAGCAATGCATGCTGACACATACTCAGTGCGTAGTTTCTGACACGTCTCGTCAACGTTACAGGCCTTGGCGGCATCCAAACAACGATTTACTGTTGTCATGCCCACCTCAGACTCTGAAAAAAGAGAGAGAGACAGACTTTTTATGAAGAGATTAACATGTTAGTTACACTTCCTCCACTGAAGTACAAACCAAATGTCATGTACAGGATGTAGATGCTGCAGTCATACAGTCGCTGTCCAGTGCTGAAATAGAATTTGAATTTTTTTTTTTTTTTTTTTTTTTTTGCAGCATACTGGATGTAGAAAGCAACTTTATCAACATGACACTAAAAATAACTGTAAAGATTAAAACCAATATTTGACATCTATTTTATTACAAAAATTCTATAGTGACAATCAAGGGTGTAAATTGGGTTTGAGAATTTCAAACTAATCTAAAAATAAATAAATTGTAATATCAATTGCAGACCGAAATCAGCAAAGTAATATTAATTAAATGAGTATTAATATGTACACTAATATTTGAAAATGTTAATACTTTAATATTTTCTTTCTTGCATAAATAACATGAAAAATACAAATTCCTAAACATTAGACTAACATTAACAGGTGTAGTCATATTCTGTCTGAGAGAAAATATGATTATTCTGACCTGAGCTAAAGTATTGAATCAACAAACTTGTTTTTTTTCTTTTTCAATGGTCATTTCAACTTCAAATTTCGATTTCCAAAAGTGGGGGGAACATGCCTCTCATATCCCCAGTGGAAATTGCGCTTTTGGTGCCAATTATTTATTTATTGCAAGTAGACATGCAAAATCCATACTTTTAGTATGAGGTAATGAGCCTAATGTCTACTGAGAAAAACACACCACATCTGAGCCAACTACTAAACAACATCCAACAGGGCTTTTAGTCCAAAGGTTTGCTAATTTAGAGAGAAAAAGAAACATACCTATTCTCTACTTCTCTAATTTCTTTAGAGAGGGTTTTATTGTTTTTAATTGTATTCATGTATACTAGAAGCCTCAAAAGAGAAGAACATATGGAGATAGAAGCACATATGGTCTCAGCCTCAGACATCATGCTCACAGACTGTTGGCTGAACGTCTGATGCTTAAAGCACATAAAATGGGAAACCCTTCAGAAGTATTTCAAGGAGACATGCGTGACACATTCTTGGAAACCAAGCCATGAAGACGGCAAACTGGAAGAAGAAATTCATCACGTTAACTACTGTGAGGGTTTATCTGGATAAACCACCCTAGATTTTCATGGCATAGAGATTACACCACTTTGTTATTGTAGATATTTCCATTTCATACCACTAAGCATGATGCTAAACAAAATGAACTGTGGTTCATTGGTTCCTTTGCAGGTCACTTATGCAGCCCCTTGGATGGTCACTGGCCAATGAAAGCTGCTATGGAATCTAAACTCATCAGTATGAAGGTCTCAGACCTTCAACATTAGGTCACAGAAATCACTGATGTTATATTGGGAATTTGGAGCAAAAACAATATTAATCTAATAAACCATGTTTTGAACAATGTGACGCAAACAAACTTGCTAGATTTAAATGTTCAAAAAAGCTGAGTGACCATATATTGTTTTCAAACCTACTGTGCTGCAGTAGGCGGGGTTGTAAATGTGGCATGCTGCTTGTGTCTACGAAGAAGAACAGTTTTATAAACATCTGTCAGCCTTTTCCTTCCTGTCACACTAGAAGTGCCACCACAGCACGCCACATCTTTACTTTGTCAATCAGACTAATCGCAACTCCCGTTTAATGCCAACTTTAACAACTAATGTCATCCAATGTATCTCCTAATTATTAGGCAAAGGAAAGATGTACATACTGTCCCAGACTGATTTCTGCGACAGGCTAGTCCAGCTGTCAGCACGGTGTGAGTTTTCGAGGTGCGCTCTTGGTCATTGTTCTAATGAGGGTTGGGGTTCACACTGAACGTCTCTTTTTCTCATGTCCTAATGAAGGTTTGAGCTAGTCTGCTTTAAGTGAATGCGAGTCTGGGTGGCCCGTGTGCACTGCTAATGAATAGAGCATGAGTGAGAATGAAAGTTGAATGAATCTGGTCTCTATCACAGAGCGGGTCCCAACTGAGAATGGCTGATGCTGCTGCTTCATTTTTCATATCAGACTAATGTGGGCCGCAGAGAGCCTGCCAGCATTACACTGCCATAGAGCTCACTTTACCTCTCCTTCTCTCTCTCTCTCATGAGCTATGGACTTTAACCACTGGCCTCTACATTGTCATCTTTTTCTTTTTCCTCACCTCTTCCATATCTATTAGTATGCCCTATTTATTTTTTTCATCAATTATGCTCTGTGGTTATTATTCAGTGGTCTTTCTTTGCTACCTTTTTCACTTTTTTTTTTCATTCTTCCTTCTCATTTGTTTCCTTTATTCTCCTTCTCATAGTTTCTTTTCCCCCATTTTATTTCCATCCTTCCATTCCCCCTCTGTGATTACTTTCTTTTGTGTCCTTTTTTTTTGCTCCCTTTCCTCTTTTGCCCTTTCTTCTGTCCTGCTCTTTTCTTTCTTTTGACCTTACTCTTGTGCTTTTTTTTCATTCATTTTTTCACATACATGTATGGCTCTCTCCTTCCATCCTCTTCACTTGTTTCCCCCTTTCCATCCTTCCTTTGTCTTTCCTTAATTTCCTTCACTTTATGCGAGTAAATATAAAGGCAAAAAAAAATCATACTCTTTTTTTTTTTTGTTTTTTTTCATTTCTTCTTTCTTTTTCTTTCTTTCTCTCAGTCTTTGATAGATTGTTGAAAGCTAGATTGAGAATTGATTTTGATTTCTTTAAGTCTACCAATGATTTAAAAGAATATATATATACATATTATGTTTGGTTGAAGAAAATGGTTTGTTTTTTGGGTTGCTGTTGAGTTGATTTAGTGATTTTTGTATTCTACTGTATGTGCTTGACCTTTGAAAAGTTTGAAAACAGCTCCCTTTTCATTATGTTTTGATCGTTGTTTAAAATAAATAAAGAGGTTTTGGACTTTTGCTTTATTTCTTATTAATAAAGAAATATGAAAGTAAAGGCTGAAGAATCAAAATCTCTTTCCTTTTCATTCTGTCTTCTTTCCTTTGCTAACTTTTCTTTTTCTTTACTCTTTTAATATATTTTTCTCATTTCTTCCCGTTTTACCAATCTTTTCATCCTTCCTCCAATGCTTCTTTCCTTCCCTCCTTCCTCTTCTCTTCCTTCTGTTGTCCTTTATTAAAGTCTTTGCTCTCTTCCATACACTTCCATATTTTTCCTCTACTTCTTCCATCGCTACTTGTTTCTTTCCTCTCTTCCTTCTTTCACATTCAAGAGATTCTTCAGCTCAGTCTGTTTTGGCGAGATGACTTTCTCATCCATCATTAAAGGATTTTGCAAGCTTGTGATCAATACTGAGCCAATATTGAGGACTCT
>CAIGQW010000302.1:804210-822488 GCA_903798125.1 Danio choprae | reverse complement strand
GTGTGTGTGTGTGTGTGTGTGTGTGTGTGTGTGTGTCACACTTTTTTAATGGAATTTTGTTGATTAACAAAAGTATGTTTATTGACAAACCACAAAACTTTGATCACCTTTCACATTTGAAAGCAAAACTTGTTTGAAACCCTACCGAATATTTGTGTCACTTTGATAATACACAGGTTTTATAACTTAAAACGTAAACAACCATAAGTTATAAATTCAAAAGTAATTTAAGAAATGAAATTTGCTCCCATCCATCAATACAGTGTTTTACTTAAAAGTAGAAGACTTTTTTTAACAACAAAACTAAATACAGATTCTGAATGCATGCACGCGCGCACGCACATGGACTGACGCATGCGCGCACACACACACACACACACACACACACACACACACACACACACACACACACACACACTGCAATTAAGCAGTCTTTCACAAGGAAAGACTTTTTTCCTTTTGTCATATTGTGTACTTTCTTAAACCCCATATACACCTTACTTTTCATTCTAGCTCATGTTTATATCACCAAGAGCCAAAATAAAAATAAAAAAAAAGAGATGTGACATGATGAAAGAAGAGGAGACAAGATGTGACAAGACAGGAGAAAACGACAGAAGAGAAGAGCTGAAATGAGAGCAGAGAAGAGCCGAGATGAGTCTATCTGTACGGGATGAAGCTCGCTCATCATCCAAGATAAAATCCCAAATGAAGCGAGTGTATAGCCACAATAACTAATCCCATTGTGCCTAAAAGGAGCCTAATCCAGTGTGGAAGATGAACCTGTTCAATGGATTAGGCCATAATCTGATTATTTCCCGGCGAAATAACATACGCCAATGGTTGAAGGCTGACAAGCAGCCATTTGGAGAAGCTTGCAGCAGTACAGCTGCTACATCAAAAGCAGCGGCGCCCAAAGCAATTATGGGAAATCATCTAGTTTGTCACTCACATTGCTTCCAATACTTTACACCTCCCATCAGAGTGCTAAAATTAAACACCCACGCACACACTTCAGCACAAGAACACCTACATGGACGCACACGGGTAAAAGACGAGACACACGTGCTGGTGCAGAGGCATTAATGTCTGGTAATTAAGTTGATTAACTGCAACAATAAAGGGCCTACATGTGTGTGTAAGGAAGTCTAAGGTTGAGAGGACTTTGGAGCTCTCAGATCTTTCACCCCTGGGTAAGAAACACACCGCTCTTCCTCGCACACTTCACCACAATTAGACCTGTATAGAGACCTTGTCGACACAGAGATGTGCTAATGGTGCATACGAGCGAGAGAGAGAGAGAGAGAAAGAGAGAGAGAGAGAAGAAAAGAAAGAGAGCTGTCCCCCAGAGAGATACAGATCTACAATCCTCAGAGATGCCATCGCAGCGAGCCCCGGTGTCACTCAGCATTTAAGAGGCAGCGCACTGCTCTAATCCTAATACACTGATAGTGTGCTTACCTCTGCCTCTCCTGTCCTATTATATGTCACCCTTTATGTCCTCAACGTCCATAGGCAATCCTAGACCCCTGTTTAGAAGAGCTGCTTTTAAAATGGAAGAAATCCGTCTTCATGTGATTTCTCTTCCACTTGCTCAAAGCAGCAGTTGCAGGATGAGCTATTTTAGGGTTTGTTGATTTAAATCCTACAAGATATTTCAAAGTTCATTATCTTTTGCTTTAGTCTGTGGCAGACTGTAGTTTCTGTGACTAAATGTGTGATATACGTGTATACACACTGACTGGTGTTGGCATAGGAACTGTTTTTACCGTCTCTGTTTATTTTTAGAAATTTCTAAGTTTGTCCATTTGATTGCTATTATTGCTCTTTTCCCTTTCCCTTTTTTTGGTGATAATGAGCCTTGTTTTTAAACAAATGCTGATTTGCAAAACAAAGTGCCGAGCTAATATTCAATTTACGCAACGCATATGCAGAGAACCATTCATCACATGAACTCTCTCACAAAAGAATACTGAAAATCTTTCAAATTATGTACACATATTTTTGAAAGTCAGGAATTCTGGAGTTTTCATGGTAGTTTCCTACCTATAATTCAGAGTTCAGACAAAACATGGTCTCAAAACAATTTCAATTATGCAATTTAAAGACAATCACAAAATATTTTGTGAGAACTGACCTTAAACGTTATTAGGTTAAGGCTTCTATTATTGACGAAACATGGTAGCGGAGACTCAAGATAAATGGGGAATTCTTTGATTGATCCGTATTCAGGAAGGTAGAGAAGTTTTTAAACTGTGTTTCGGTAAATACTTTTCTTTTCTCTGATTCATATAATCTTTAGTCGATTAGACATGACAGTAGTATAACATACAAATAAAAATGAACTGAAAACTGAACACATTTACAGTGATTGAGAATAACACAACATTTTCTTGACCTTACAGATTGTTGCAAAAATTCTACCGAAGTGTGCATAGTATTTTGTGGGACAATTTGACACGCTGGAGCCAAATAGTCGGTATACTTTTATAATCAGCACACCAAAAATCCAGCAAGGAAAAAACATTTAATTGAGTTTTGATTGCTTAGATTGGATGCAGTATATGAAGAATGTGTAGTGAAAAACAATTTATTCTAGTGTGCATTAATTTTTTTTGAAAATCTGTTACAACTATTGGGCAAATGTTAAACCGTGTAATTAATATTCATGAATAAGGTCTTTTATATTTCTTTCTACTCACATTCATGATCCATATGAACAAATATCTGTCTATTAATTGTGAACTGATAGATTTATTAGATTAAAATAAAAAGTCTCATATGCTCATAGCCAAATGTTTTGCTTCTTGTTTAACAAACATTCATTCATTTTCGTTCGGCTAAGTCCCTTTATTCATCAGGGGTCGCCACAGCGGAATGAACCGACAACTTATCCAGCATATGTTTTACGCAGCGGATGCCCTTCCAGCTGCAACTCAGTACTGGGAAACACCCATACACACTCATACACTACAGCGTATTTAGTTTATTTAATCCACCTATACTGCATGTCTTTGGACTGTGGGGGAAACCCGGAGGAAACAGTGCTAACCACTGAGCCAGAACAAACATCTAAACATTTATCAACTTGCATTTATCTGAAAGTAAAATGGCATTACATTAAGTTTTATTTTTCAAAATTATCAAATTGTTATTTTTAAAATGAAGTTTGTTCTTTTTATCCTGCTGGCACATTTTCTCTTTGTTTTAAGCATACACTTGAACAACTTCTCATTTTTATTCTCTTTTTATATTTGTTTTCAAGAAAATTTATCTTAAATTAATATGGTTTACATTTGTAAAAAGAGATATACTGTAAGCAGATATATTAGATAAATGTAAAACAAGAGAAAGAATAAACTAAAATAAAATGACCTTGCAAAGTCAGAATTTACTGTCATTGCTGTATTTGTGAGGACATTTGGTAAGGTAAGGAATACAAGGTTCAAATAGTTCCTGTGTTCCTTTATAAATTAATCTATTAACGTAATTAAGTGAGAAAGCTATTGTGATTATTCTATTTTAAATCACATCATATGCACCACAATCTTTCATAAAGATTAATATAAGAAATTTTGACCTGTTTTGAATAAAAAAAGTATTAAATATATTACTTCTTATATTTTCTTTTATTTACATTTGTTAGTGAGAGATACAAAAGAAACTCTGTACACCGAGGTAGGCTTTGAGCCAAATGGGTAATGGGAAAAGACAAAATAAGAACACTTTCATTAGTGTGGAACCCAATTTCTTATATGTAATCATCAATAACCTGTAACGTCATATGCATCAACCAGGCAAGTAAAGTCTGTTAAGAGATATACCTATAAACAAAGATATGTCAGATTGAGACTGAAGTCCTGGAATGGAGGCTGTCTTTACACCTTCCCC
Organism: Danio choprae; assembly: GCA_903798125.1. Classification (NCBI taxonomy): domain Eukaryota; kingdom Metazoa; phylum Chordata; class Actinopteri; order Cypriniformes; family Danionidae; genus Danio; species Danio choprae. The sequence goes on along the minus strand of CAIGQW010000302.1, from coordinate 818,597 downwards.
TCTCTCTTCTCGATTAGCGATGCTGGTTTTAAGCTAAACAAGGTGAATTTGGCCCTGCTGGTTATTGATTGGCTTAAGGAATCAAATGAAATGTAGAGAAGCTCATAATGATGGAGCGAGTGGAGCAGAAGAATGCTGATGACTCTCCGCTGGGCTCCTAAAGAAACTGCTGTCAGATCAGATCTGGTAGCAGGCCTCAGATGGATCAATCACGAGTCTGGCCCTTAAATCCCACTGACTCTCTATTGCATACACTTGCCTGTGTAAATCCGGGAGCGTGCGCGCCAGGTCTCTCTACAGTCCGGTTTGATTTCTCTCATTGTGACCGAGTTGCGTCAGTCACACACAGGCTGCGTTTCTGTCACCCCAGCCTTGAATAAATAAGAAGAAGATCCTCGTCTGAAATTCTGTAATGAATGAAACTCCGCGCCTCCACCTGTGTAGCTTAGAGATACTTTCAGTAACAGATTTTTGGTGTTATGATGAATAAATTATTGTTTGATTATGAGTAATTTAGCCCCATCTGTGGACCAACAAGTAGAACAAGCATGCTTGCAAGCCGACCTTACAAAACTTTCAAGTTGTGTTTAATCAATTGTGATTAAAAGGCATAATGGGGCAATTAACCTCATAAAGCCTCCTGTTTTATATTAGACATGCAGTTTTAAAGCCTCTAAACTATGAAGATGATCAAAAACTGCTGAAAACAATGTACTGAATGCCTTCATGTGTATTTGTGCTATGTAATCTTTACAATAAACATAACAATACTCTGACAGTAGTGATCTTTCAATATGAGTAGATATAGGACTGACGCAAACATGACATCATTTTTATGTTGAATTTTGATCATCACATTTTCATTGCATTACACTGCATTATGTTTTACCGTTGAACAATAAATGGCAAGCTAAACAAATTTCATTCACTTTTTGATCATGTCAGCATTTGCACTAAATTGTGTCTTTTTTAGTCAGTTTGAGTCATTGAGGTGTTTTTCCCTCCTTGAATAAAACAATTTCATGTTGTCATATACTGTACCATTTGAACACATAAGGCAGATTTGTTAAATGACACTGAAAGTGAAAACAAAATTACCAAATTATCTCTCCTCTTAATGTCTAAAATTATTTTTCAAATATTTCCCAAGAGCTGTTTAACGGAGATGCGTTTTTTTGTCAACACATTTTTAAACAATACTTTTAATATATTTTATGTTATTTTTCAAGATACTAGTATTCAGCTTAGTGCAGTTTAAAGGCTTAACTAGGTTAAGTAGGTTAAGTAGGTTAACTGGGCAAGTTGGGTTAATTAGCCAAGTCACTGGACAAAACTGGTCATTTTTAAAATTAATTTATTTATTTATTTAATTCCAGCCAAGAAATAAGACATTCTCCAGAATAACAATATATTAGGAAATACTGTGAAAAATCTTTTTTTCATTATTAATGACATTGTATTTAAAAGTTCAATAAACTCCATTAAAATTTGTAAAATAAATAACAATAAAAAAAGTTTATCTGTAAGTAATAAGTAATAATATCTGGGTAATATCTGGGACACACTACTACTACTACTACTACTACTACTATATGACTTTTTGAATCTTAGCAGATTTTACAACTGGGAGACCACAGCCATAAGAACAGGTTCAATCAATATCCTCTGAATGCACAAATAGATGATTTATCCAGAGAAAGAGACCGCACACCTGCCAACTGAAGTGATTATTTCACAGTGAAAATATCACAGATACAAGAACTGCATTATATATAGCAGTGGGATCCATAAAGAGCCATAAAAACATGTCACTCTATCTTGTAAGCCAGTGTTAACAGTTTCTGAAGTTTTAAATATGGTTATTTTTCTTGTTTTAAAAAAGAACAATGCTCAATGTTTCAAAATACGGTGACCCGATGTCCTTGTAGTTTTTCAGGGACAGTCCCAACGTTATCTTTTCCCCACCTGGAGCTGTTTAATTTAATAATAGAAAAAATAGACTCATAGAAAGTCATATGAGAGATTTTAATGCTATTTTGCCAACAAAAAAAATGCCCAGAATCTGAGAGTTTGCTTCTCAGAATCTGGTTACAATTCTTCAGGAGACATTCAGATGAACACTGAAAATGTATTAATTACTTTTATGATGCATGGATGTGCTTTTTGGAGGTTCATAAACTTGATACTATTCAGCTGCCATTATAAAGCAAGAGTCAGGATGATAATCTAAATAACTCTGTTTCATAGAATGTTGCATACATCAAGACATCTTGAGGGCAAATAATGCAATCATTTTCGGATGAACTACTTAAATACCCAAGTGTTGAGTTTCGCCAAGATGGGACATGCATAGAATTGTCAAGTATGTTGTTTTAGTTAACTCAATACAATAATTAGCCAAGATAGAGTTAAGAAAGATGCCAGGTAAGCAGTCTGACAGCACAAGGACTCTATATTATTGAACTTCTGAAGAAAGACCCAGAAAGATCGATGTAGTAATGAGGAGCAAGACGAGAGCGACATTGCCAAACCCGCCAGTTTCGACAGTGGCGCGACAGGATCATCGCGCCAAGACCACCATGACAGATCAGCCTCCAACAGCGACTTTACTCTTGATTAAAAACTACAGCTACGACTATTGAGTCATGGAAGAGGTACTGTAGGAGGATAATGTCTATCGATGCAAGAAAGTTACTGAAGCAGCGTTGCAGATAATGCCGATATTGAGAGATTGGGTTTAAAAGGACGGAAACTCTGTTTCCTAACAGGAGAGCTCATTATCGAGCCTCCGTCAGGGTCAGTGGTTGAGGTGGAGAGTGTCGCTCATTAACGAATGATTTACTCCGCAGTCGTTTGAAGAATAGGCAGATAGTATCAAGAGAGTGGCTTGTGTACTTTCTTCATTATAAGGGTGTGCTGTTTCTCCTGTAAACCTCAGATTGCTGACGGCTGAAAGGCAGCGGAGAGAATCTTTCATGCAGTGAGGCCAAGAATCTCTTAATCCATCCATGACTGCTGATCAGATGTTCAGGACAACCTGACAGTTGACAGGGAGGAGTGCTGATAGACAGTGTTGTTCTTATGAGAGAGCACTTGTTCAAGGGGAACCTTCACAAAACATGTTTTCTGTAAAACCTTTGCATGTCTGTCTGGCAATGACAGGTAAGAATGTCCAACAAATGAGCCACATTCTTAGAGATGCAGTATTTATAGGAATTAATTTTGCATGTTGGTTGACTTTGACTTGACTGACAAAAATCAATCTATTTTCCGAACTGCTTGACATGCAGCGTGTGTAGGGTCAGGGGTCTGTTGGAGAGTATACGTTTTGCTTTGTTTTGGTTTACTTGGCTAACACAGTGAATTTTTCGTTCAATTATTAGGATACTCTTAAACATGAAAAGTTATGAAGGGCAAATGCAAAGCAACCAAGTAGTTTTGATATTAATATTGCTGAAAATAATGTTGCAATTAGGCATCATTTTGTGTTTTGAATAAGCTTTGCATTGATATACAGTATACTTTGTTAGGATAGGACAATATTTGGCCGAAATTTGAATATTTGGTAGACTATTTGAATATCTGGTAGACTATTTGAATATCTGGAATCTGAGCGTTCAGAAAAAATATCTAAACAATGAGAAAATCGCCTTGGAAATTGTCAAAGTTGAAGTTCTAATGTTTTTACAGTAGCAAATTTATAAAATGTAAATTTTGTACATCACAGTACCACACGATATCACCAAAAACAAAGTGGAGTTGGACACATCCTACTGGACACATCCTTAAAGTCACTCTATGTCAAAAAAAAAAAAACTGCATATATGAAGTGTGCTTCACAGAGGTGAGTGGGCTTGACAAACCATTAATTATCACTTCTTGTGTACTGCCTCTTTAATTGTATGTCACTTTGGACAAACGTGTCAGCTAAATGACTAAATGTAAATGAAAAATGTTTTCATGGAACAATTTTCTAATGATATTTGGCATGAAAGAAAAATCAATACCTTTGACACATACAATGCATTTTTGGCTATTGACAGTCCAACATAAAACACTTTTTGTAATCCAAGGTTTAAGGCTTTTCTTAGACTGAGGATACACAAATTAAGTTTATGCTGCTTTACAGAAAAAGCATATACTATTTAGTATTTAGAAAATAAATACTACTTGTTTGTTAGCTAGCTAGTAGAGTCTTATAATTCAGAGATATGATACCAGAGTTTAGCTACATGAATTATAGTATTGTCAGGAATCCTAATAAAATCATTTTGAGACTGATAAAATAAATAATTTGAAATATATCCTAAATATTGAAATCAAGCTTGTGTATTGATTCATGTGGAACTGATATGCATTCCTAAATCAAATAAATTCTCATTATGTTAAGACATCTGCATTAACATGACAGACTTTGCAAGTAACAAAATTAATTTTTAAATAAGAAATTCAAAACATGTAACAAAGAACAGGGTGTATTCAAGGTACTATTAATTGTTATTTTGGAGGCGTTTCATTTGTTATATGTACATATACACATACATATATTATTATTACAGGCGACACGGTTGCTCAGTGGTTAGCACTATCGTCTCACAGCAAGAAGGTCACTGGTTTAAGTCCTGGCTGGGCCAGTTGGCATTTCTGTGTGGAGTTTGCATGTTCTCCCCATGTCCATGTGGGTTTCCTCTGGGTGCACCGGTTTCCCCCACAGTCCAAAGACATGCAGTATAGGTGAATTGAATAAACTAAATTGGCCATAGTGTATGTGTGTGAATGGATGTTACTGGGTTGCAGCTGGAAGGGCATCCGCTGTGTAAAACATTTGCTGGATAAGTTGGCGGTTCAGTCCGCTGTGGCGACCCCTGATGAATAAAGGGACCAAGCTGAAGGAAAATTATTGAATGAATGACTATTATTACACAGAATGACATTTCAATGGGTGTATTCTCTAAATCATGGCTTAATCCTTTAAAGAGCGAACAACCATATATGGCAACTTCATTGACCTTGATTACTATAGTATGTTTTGTTGGTTTTAAGCCATAAAAAATCTAAAGTTGTAAAATTACCCCAAATAACACTTTTTTTCAAAGTTAGTATATCAATTATTTTTGGACAGTGGGATATGGGATTAAAACAAATACAAATACTTAAGGCCATGAAATACATGAGCTAGTGTCAAGACACCTTTTTGTCCAGATCATCTCATTGGTAAAAACATTTTAAAAATTGTATAAAATTTGGAAATTAGAAAAATGGCACAAAAGAAGTCTAGTTATATAATGCCTGAAACCAATTATACCATTACATTATACAGTTTTGTTTAATTTACTACAAAACACCATTTTAAACAATGGCATAAATGTAATCCCAACAGGCTCCAGCAAATGTCTGTGAATTCAACCAGGGATGGAGAGTCCAATCTCCAGTGGCCACCCAGAGAGTGAGCTGTTAAATAGGTCGACAATGTAGGTCAGGAGTCCTCTCTGAATAAGTGCATGTCTGCAATTCAAAATTCAGATACTACATCTGCCAGCCCAATTTTCTTTACAGATAAGAAACCCTGCTTTTATTTTTCTTCGCCACTGTTTCCCTGTCACATCATTACTGTGTCTGTGCTAGTATGTAGGTGCCTACATGTGTGTTGGTATACAGTACTTTCACCTCTATGTGAGTGTGTGAGAATGCAAGTCCAAATCTCAAGAGACAATGTCAGTTTTTGGAAAACATTACACTGTCTGTCACAAACTCGGATGCTTTCGCTCACAAACTCTATTTACACAGAGACTAAGTATATGGATGAATCTGTCATAAAGCTGCGTCTCCTCTACATCAGCTTCAGACAGGAGACGCAACATCCCAAACACTGGGAAAGCAGCAATTAGCTCCGCCTGATGGGCACTGCTGGGAATCTTAAACACAGGCTCCCCAGCAGCCTCAATAGATCTTTTCAAGGTAACATGCTTGTGTATGTTTGTGTTTTGGAATGTGTGTGGTTTTTTTTTGAGTGATTATTTTCCCATCTGAGAAAGCCGAAGCCTGTCAGAAAGCAGAAGAGGAGCCAGTCATATTCAAACGACACCTGCAGATTGCAATTTTACAAAATAGACAAGAAAGCAAATAGAGAATTCCTTGAGGAGAAAAAGAGCCAGCGTGGAGGAGAGAACACACACACAGATCTGGATTTAAAGAGTGCCTATTTTACCATTTTAAAGGTTTGTAAATTTGTATATTTGATAATATACACCTATAATATGTTTACATGTATACAAGGTCAAAAAAACAATTTCACACTTACACACCACCAAGATTTTAAGTCAATTTAATTAATGATTCGTACTTTCTAAAGCCCTTCTTTATTGAGAGGCTGCTTCGATTGGTCAGATGGCCCAGTCTGTTGTGACTGTTTACAGCTTACAGCAAACTAAACGTCCATTACCGTATCTCTATGTCCAGAGGCTTCCTCAATTTTAAGAGATTGTACACACTGTGTAACAATGGTGTTGACTTTACCAATTAAAAGGGATAGCTCACGCCAAAATGAAAATGACCTAATTTATTTTCCTTTGTGTGGTTTTAAACCTTTATGAAGTTCTTTCTTCTGTTAAACACAAAAGAAGATAATTTGAAGAATGCCGGTTGCTGGGACCCATTGTAAAAAAGAAGAAGTTCAACAGAAGAAAAAACCTCAAATAAAGGTGAAGGATGAGTAAATGACAGAATTTAAATTTTTGTGTGAACTATCCCTTTAAGCCCAGGTCCAGTAGTGAAAAATTGATTGACCCAAACCTCAAACATGAAATCTGTTTCTCAGTAGTAAGTTTACACAATAACTAGGCCTGTCAATTTAGCATGTTAATTGACTTAATAAAAAAATAACACATTAAATTAAATTCTGGTGTGTAAAAATGCCTTTAATACACCCACCCCAGACTTATGTACAACTTACTGTACGTTGTATTTTAAGATGAGCACAGTGCAAGCCAACATCTCCCATTGAATGCAGTTATGTGGCCCCAAAAAACAAGATATTAAGGAAAAACTTCCCTGTATGTGTTTTTCTATTGTATATAATATAAGCAATATCAAACTAGGCTTTTTTTTCTTATTTCTATTTTTCTGAATAGTGTAAATGCAAATGAGAAATCAATTTTATATGCTATACCATATATAACTATACTGCATATTATATGGTAATATAGAGTTATATTTTAGAAACAATAATTACTGTTTTTGTCAAATTATTTGTCAAAAGAACAATTAGGAAACCCCAAATTTACTATGATCTACGATCTAAAGATGGTATTTAGTTTCTGAATGAATCCATGTCTGTTTGATGCTTTTCTTACTTAAATTCATTTCATAACCTTAATGATAACCAATCGATTACATTTCTGTTGAGCTGAGAAATGCAATGGCCAACCAGAGGCTACATTTACACTGCAAGGCTTAGTGCTCCAATCTGATATTTTTTCTTTCTTTCTCAGATCTGATTTTCTTTTGCATTCCTGTTCACATTGTTTTAAACGTTTCCAATATTAGACTATGTCTGAACTGATCATGATCCTAAACAAAAAGCTCGTTGACACCTTGAACCGCCACTGATGCATATTAATCGAAATTGATATTAAAATTGCTTGAAATCTGTTCACACTGCTGTCACGTTGCAAAACATCTGATCTATGTTGGATTTAATACCATATTTAAACTGCCGCAAATCTGAAAACTGAAAAGATTAGATTGCATTCAGATTGTGCTATTTACACTAGCATGAGACAAACTGATATGAGTCATGTGGCCAAAAAAAAAAAAAAAGGGGGGGGGGATTTGGGTCACATTTGCCTGCAGTGTGAATAATATAGAGAGAGAAAGCCAGCAAAGCGTAGACATGATGTTTTGTAAGTACAAGCATCGTATAATACTAATAATTCTCTGCAGCAAATGCTTCAACAGTGTCGACAACCTAAAACACTTAAAGTGTTTGAGTGATCCAAAGTGGATGCTGTTCGTGTGCAGCCAATGAAAACACAGACTGACATTATGCAAATGTTCTATAGATGAATAAATGAGCTAAAGAATTGAAACAAGAAAGGTTGACACATTTAAGGCACTTCAGAATCAATTCAATAATGTTGTGAACTTCGATCTTTACACCTTTACATTAAAAACAGCAAACAGCTACATTACACACCAAATGAAAGCTAATATTATAGAAAAGGCATAAAAGGCATAATAGAAGCAGCACTTTAAATGCGAACCCGTTCTTCGGCTTATTTGCTTTTAGAAAGAAAAGCTCAGGCTCTTTACAGTGCAACCACACACACTACGGTGATGTGTGTGTAAATAAAATGGCATATTAAAGGTTTTATCAGTGCCACAGCTCAGCGCCACAACGGACATGGCTGAGATGCTTCATTCATAGTGTGAAAAGGGTTTAACTCAGCTTGCTCGTTAAGCCTCCTTCACATCTCTAAATGCGTGCACACACACACACACACACACACACACACACACAGATAAACAAGGACCATTGTGTGAGAGCTGAATATAAATCAATGTGCTCAGACTGTGAAGATATGTGTTGTGTTAATGGTGCTATGGGGCAGATTAGATTACATCAGGTCTCGCTTAACCTGATCAGAATGACGGTTTCATATGAGATGTTTGTGTAATTACTCAAGCTCACACACATTTTCTGCCCTTTTTTATTTTTTGGGGGGGTCTTGATTTGCTTCCAGGCTCAAAATGTTCTAAGATTGCATAAAAATCAAAAGAAAACCACCTTATTATGGAGTCTGTCTTGCAAATGAAAGCTTTCATGCACTAAATGTGCAGTTCATGTGTACAAAGCAAATAGGAAGAGAACTGATAGTATCTCAATGAGGAAGTAATAATACATAATGTGGGCTTACTCAAAGAACATAAGGTCGCAATCATTGTGGCTTTGATAGCATGCTCCAGTCTTATCTAATCAACTAATGCATTTAGAATGGCTTATTACAACAAATATATTTTAGATGATCATGATCAAAAGCAATGGTTACAGTTAATGGCTCAGAAACACTGATTCCCATGGCAGGGAAATGTTGAGTACAAATTTTTAGATTTTAGGCATAAAGCAATATTGTTTTGTTTGTTTGTTTTTTTTCTCATAATGTGCAACAAACTTTGAAAGTCAATAATTTATTAAAACCATGTTCAGTATTAAAAGAAAACGTAATATGCTTATATTTTGTTATTTTTTGACGATGAAATGAAAATATTTAGAAGTTTCAGATAAGTTTTACAAATAGGTTATTTGAGAAAAAAAATAGCATGTTCCCTTTATAAGTTTTATAATGTTGCAATTTTTAAAAGTGTTTTCAAACCTGATTTTGTAAAGACTGCAGTTTTCATTACAAATGTATAGGCATTAGGTATATTTATCTACGCATGTTATGTAAATTACTTCATCATATTAGTCCAAGCTAAACAACTGTGGGTAATAAATTACACAAAATGTAATTATTATTACTATTACTATTATTATTACTGTTATTATTATATATTACACGGTTAACAATTTCCTGTAGAATCTATAGCAGTTCGCCAGTAACTTACAGTAAATCAATTATAGCAAAAATACTGTGCATGCACAGCACTATTGATCCTGCTGTACATGTATTTACAGTGTTGTATATATTTACTGTAATATATATAGTAATTTTTCCCAGTGATGGGTTGCAGCTGGAAGGGCATCCGCTGCGTAAAACATATGCTGGATAAGTTGGCGGTTCATTCCGCTGTGGCGACCCCAGATTAATAAAGGGACTAAGCCGAAATGAAAATGAATGAATGAATGAATATATAGTCATTTTCACAGTGCAACTTTAAAATACAGACACATACTGCATAACAGTCTATTACTATTTAACCTACAGTAAAACACAGTTCATACTACAGTTAAATACTGTGTGTGTTTTTCAAAAACTGTAAACAGTGTATCTTGCAAAATTAATGAACAATTATGTTGACAACAGTGGTTAAAGGCTAAGTTTTGCAGAATCTAATAAACGATATGAATATTTCATGAATGCATAAATCATTGCATTTAACGCTGATGGTTAACCTTGAGTAATAGTTGCTATACTTTTATTGGATTATGGTAGGTAGCTGTTGCGTTGGGAAGAGATGCGGAGACAAGGGTTGGATCCAAATGCAGTTTATTTAAAAGAATGGTCATAGATGCAAAGTTGTACAGGGAGGCCAACACCGCTGGCGATCACAAGTCATGTTTTATGAAATATGCCTATGCCATCATAGATACCAAGATAGCATACCCATTAGACCAAGGCTTGCATTTTGTGTTTGGTTAAGATATCTTTATTCCATGCAAGACTAAGCATTTTAGTAAAAGTGGCCCCATCTATTTAAAACCTTTTGCAGTCCTTTCATCAATATAAACTGAAATTTCAATAGTTTTTTTCAAAAACTTAAAAAAAATATATTTTCATATTTTATTATTAAAACTTTCTATTTTTTACAAGTTACAAGCAATTTAGTGCTTTTGACCACTGAAGCGCCACCTTCAGTGTAGATAGTAAGAGTATTACCATCACTAAAAGTTTTATTATTTGATTGGCCTAATCGCTTTTAGGCCAAAATTGTGAGTGTTGAAAATTCTATGGTTTTTCAGCACTATATGCTTAAACCCCTAACAAAATTGACTCTGAATCAGTGGCCAATTTAGTCACATTAACGGCAACTATATCTTTTCATTTCATGCATATCCTGGTTGGTGTTGATTAAGAGGTGCTTCTGCTTTACTCATGTGGCCTAAAAAAAAAATAAATAAATAAAAGGTTGGGAAAGCCTTTTCTCTAACAAGTAATATTCACCATTCTGATTTGGGTATCGCCCCAGATTTACCACATGTGGGTCAGCAGGGTGGAAAAGATTCAAATTAATTTCTAAGTAGCAAGTCTGAGCCTCATCGCATTAATTTTTACAATCTTTCAGACAGGAGTGCTCCTCTGGACGTCTCTCTCCCAGCAGCTCTGAGCCTTGTACTCGCTCTCCACCAGTGCACATTGGTTCTGGCAGGTGTCTTCCTTTGTATGGCAGTTCGTGGTATTCATTTTTCATATTACGCTCAGTTTGTAATTTCTTTTCCTTCCCACTTCATTTCGCTCAGTGTGTGATTCAGTCTCTTTAGCCCCGTATGCTGCCCTCTGGATTATAAAATGAAAATGCATAACGGAAATATTGAATTTAGGCAAACTCTGTCAATCTGTTTTTCACACCCTTTCAATATCTCCAGCTCTCTGTCTCGATCTGTCAAATACGGATGCTGGCAATCTTTCTGCCGAGCGGAGGACACCCACAGAGACAGAAGCTGATTCCTGTCTCTGGCAATGATGTGGAAGCAGGTTTGTGTGTGTGTGGGTGTGTGTGTGTGTGTGTGTACACATCAGTTTTTGTGTTTCTCACACACACAGACAGACCGAGTCCTTGTTGTAATGTTGTCCCACTCTAAGAGTGCATCTAACTAATATGTTCAACTTCACTACCACGTTTCTCTAAATGCAGTGGGTTTTTGGTTAAGCAAATGAGAACGTTAAACCAAATCCACAGAATGAGTCACAGCGGGTGTTTTAAAGGATACAAGTGTGTTAAAACTGAAATTGCAGGGATTTAAATAACCACACAGAGCTGTTTGTTTGTGTCAGAGCTGGGGCCCAGTGGGTAATTCTTTTATGACACATAAAAAGAGCTGTTGTGTTCATGAAGACGCAGATTTGGATGTCCCAATCCAATCTCCCTCACTCTATGCTTTCATGTTCTCTCTTTTTTGTCTTTTTTTTTGTAAACACGAGCAGAGTGGTAATTTTGAATGTGTGAGACTTCAAGTGTTTCCAAGCTTTTACTTGTCCAGAAACTGGCCACTGCTTGATTTTGATATTTGTTATCATATGATTATTGTAATTAGAAACACTTTGAGATTGCATTGCTAATTATTTGACTGCACTTTGATTCTCTTCAAGCCATTTAGCAGCTAATAAAAACTCACACATTCAAAGAAAGCAGTTTACTTTATATTGAATGATTACATGTAATTATACTGCAATGAGATGGATTAGAAGCTAGTTATTACACTTTGCAACACATTAAATGTAATATATATATATATATTTATATATATACACATATACATACACACAAATAAATAAATATACATACTTTATTTTTATTACTTTTTTGTTTTACAAATTTATTTTGACACCTGCCATAAAGTCTTAGAACAAGGTCTTGTTTTGTCTAATTTAAGGTTAAGCTGTAACACACACACGTACATGTATAACTGTCTTTTGTGAATAATAAGAGATTATATTTTGTGAAAGGTCTCTGTTCTCTCATACAATGGAAGTCAATCGTAACCAGTACTCATTTCATTAAAACATTCTTCTTAATTTCTTCATTTTGCGTTACCCAGGCGAACAAAAAAATTATCAGAACCATAAAAGTTAAAAAAATAATAATAATAAAAAAAAAAAAATCACAATGAATGTCTAAATGAATTTAAGTGCATTGCTGTGTGTTTCTAGTTTGTGTATGTGCATGTTTTACATTGTATTTTGCAGTGTCATTAAAGCTGCTACGGTAAGTTGCAAAAATAATATGGATGAGGGGCTCCACACTACAAATTATTCATTTAAGTTGCTTTAGAACTGCAAATCTTGTTTTTCAAAGAAGAAAATATTCTTTAAATGTCTCAGATCTTTGTTTCTTTCAATGAAAGACTGTATTTAATTACTTTTTTTTTTTTATAAAAAGCATGTTCCACACATGAAAGTTTATTTTGACACCGTTCAGTGATTCAACAAGAAGAGGCAATACACACAAGAAGCGCTAGTTATATAAAAAGGACTATTTGTGCTCAAAGAATTTAGCGCTAGAGTATGGAGAGGGAAGGTTTTTTTGAGAGAGAGAGAAAGAGAGAGAGTTTCTACAGGTGGTTTGTCAAGCCCACTCATAAATGCACAATATCTTTTCTTTTTTATTTGTTATATGGAGTGGTTGTAAAAATGTGTCTATTGCAAATGTGCAAAAAAACTGGTGCAAGTGTCAGAGAGATGAAAGAGTGTGTTTTCTACAGGTGGTTTGTTAAGCCCACTCACCTGTGTGAGGCACACTCAGAATTATCTGATTTCATTGAAGTAAAGTTCTAAACTTGTATGATCTATTTCTGTGGAACATAAAAAAAGAAATTTTTATAATGGTTACTAAAATGTTCGGTTACCGTCATGCTTCAAATGTTCCACATTAGAAAGAGTCTTTCATTTTGAGACATCTAATAAAATCTGAGGACCACAAATCATTTTATTACAGTTAAAATTAGTTGAGTAGTGCTAGTAGTGCTCATTTAAGTTCATTATTTTGTGTTCCTGCATGTGCGTTCCTCAGGTTATTCAGTTTATAGGGCCAAAAATTGATGTGACAGTTTTACCTCTTGTTTAACACCCCAGGTGTGGGTCGGATCAGGGTGGAGGTCACACGCTTTCCAACCTAACCAGCATAATTATCAAGCAAAGTGTGAGAAACAAAGCAAGCCACACTAATTCTATTAGGCAGCCGCTGCTGCCAATTACTTTGCATGAGAGACCTGATTAGACCACACCTGCCCCTCCTTCCTCCTCTTCTCTTTTCTCCCAGATATTACACAAGGCCTTAATAGTTCATCAAAAACGTCTTTAAGGGTCTTTGAGAAATAGGATGTGAGCCAGCACTGGGGGAGGTTTTGTTTTTGAGACAACAGCAAATCAGATTAGATAGCATGCCGGTATGCTAATTTGTGTATCTGTGCATCTAGGTGGCGGTTTTCATTGCATTAATGACAATCAGATTCCAGCGAGCTGCGCTTGACTGAGCTTAACCCATGTGATGCGGAAGCCTGACAACACAAAGACTGTGATCGTGAACAACTCGTCAAAGTTCCAAGATCAACCGGAGCCCAGAACAGCAGTGTGTTTGATATGCACTGTGCGGTCTTAACACCGCTAGTTCTCTTCTGTACCTCTGATGTTGGATTTCTGTTTGCAGTGGTTTGCAGCAAAAGGGCAAGAGTTTATGGTATGAGTGTTGATGGAGGTGCTGTCTGACACAGCCTGAGCTGTTGGAGATGGATACAGGGTTGAGATGTGCCACGCTTGTTCTAGGATTCAGGCCTCAATGAGGACGACCAAAGAGAGAGAGAGAGAAAGAGAGATGGTGTGGAGGGAAAGTTGTTGAGTGTTCCTGACATACTCCATCAACAGATGTCACTTTTCATGGACATCATGGTTAGTGGAGGAAATGCTCCTGCAGTGTACACACACACACACACACACACACACACACACACACAC
>CAIGQW010000302.1:764181-799910 GCA_903798125.1 Danio choprae | reverse complement strand
GCAGTCAGAAGTATATGTTAGAGTTGATTTACTGGCAGTCAAAACGCCAAATAAAGACTTGATGTGGTTTGTATCTCCATGTATGACTCACAATAAGATCCCTTTTCTAATTAGCTGTATGAGAATGCAATCACAAGACAGCTTGCAGAGTGTGCAAATAAAAGAGAGAGAGAGATAGTGATAGACATAAAAGAGAAAATGAGGCAGAGAGAAAACAGGAAAGGAGTAGATTTCAATCCCAGGAATCAATTTTCTCAGCAACAGAACAAACAGACTGCAGAAGAACCTGTATTTCCACTGTGATGTTCTGCACTTTCCTTGAACCATTTCAGCGTTTATGTGCTTGAGCATGTTAGTTACAGACTCAAATAGCAACATCTCTCCTGACGTACAATAATGTTCATGGTATGACGTTTGTGTGCCATTCTATCTTTCCCGTGTCTTTATGTCAATCCGTCTCTCTGCCTTCTTTCCCTATAGAAGAGTTAAACACACTTTTCAATTTTCAAAAAGTGGGAATTATAGCCTAATCCGATAATCCAAAAACAAATCCATCAGTCGTTTTTTGTTTTCCGCCCCCAGGCCAGTCGTTCATTCTTGCCTCCATCCCTCTTTCTTATCGCCTCTCGTTTTTTTTAGCGCCTCTGCTCATCTCAAATACCAAGCTGAAGTAGATTCCCAATGGCATGAAACATTTTACAACTCTTTGAAGAAGAGATATGAGTTCTCCCATCTATAATTCATTGGGTTATTACACATAAACTTCATTTAAACTAAAATAAGATGGAGTTAGAAGGAACACTCAAAATATCTTTAGAAATTATTTTAGATTTATGCATCTGAATTGCATATAACATTTCCAGCCTGTCGGTTCACAAGGTTTACAAACAAACTAATATGTTAATTGTGATAGCGAATATTTCACTATTCTACAGATGAAACAGCCATGCTTTCTGCACTACACGTGTATTTGATTATTTAAATAATCATTTTTAAAAAGCATTTACTTGAATTGCTTATAATCAGCATAAATCTGCTCACTGTGAAAACAATTAAACATTTTTGAAAGCAATGTTGTACATGGTTAAACAATAAGATTTGGAACACCACTTGTTCAATTCAATTTGGCATTAATTAAAGGTTTAGTTAAATCTGTTATTAATTTCTCATTCTCATGTCATCCTAAACAACTGAGACCTTAGTTGAGTTCACATTTGGTACACAAATTGAGATATTTTAAATGAAATCTGAGAGCTCTCTCTCCCTCTATAGACAGCAATGGTCAAGAAACCTTCAAAACCCAGAAATGGAGCTTCAGAAATGCCAAAAATTGGAAATTGGCTTTCGCTGTCTATGGAGGTTCCGAAAGCTCTCAGATTTCATCTAAAATATCTTAATATGTGTTCTGAAGATGAATTAAGTTTCCCGGGGCTTGGAATGAAACGAAGCTGAGTAATCAATAACAGAATTTTTGGATGAACTAACCACTTAAAATACACCATAATGTCCATTAGACAATAAACCATTAAATGTATATACTACTCAATTAGCATACATATTTCAATACACTGTTAATGTGATATAGGAGAATACATTTATTAGTCTTTGTCAATATTAGCTAATGAACTTGTGACAGTTTACTGCTGGTCCATGTTGGCACATTTTCAATAAATAAATAATTACGAACATTAATTAAATGATAGGTCACGTTTGCAAAATGTAATGTTGAAATTAATAGTTTAAGAATATTTCATGTTAAGCTCACTAAAATTAACAATTAATTTTAACCTTATTAAGTCTATTGACGATATATATACAAGTTGTGCATTTAAAACATTCAGTTTATATATATATTTTTGTTCTTTTCTGTAAATAATTTAAGATAAATCTACTTCAATCTACTTCACAATTTCATATTTCATTCAATGTGTTCATATTTCATTCAATTCATTCAAATTGTTTCTGATAATATTATAATTCTACATATAAATCTGCTTATACGCAGCTTAATTTATGATGACTTCTAAATAGACATTACATTAAGTTTAATCATAATTTAAAACTATGCAATGCAAATGGTTAGAAATTCCATATGTAATTCAAATACATAATGATAAACGTGTGCTTAAACATCTTTTATTGAGTGAAACAGAAGATTCCTTTCCATTATGTTCACTCTTTGTTCCGAACACTCTTTCGGTCTCATTATTTGTGAATGATAATAATAAATAAATGTACTCCCAAATATGCTTTTATTGATATTTAAGAACATCTCAAATCCACCTCTGCATGTGTGTCAGAGACAAAACTGACACACTGTGTAAACCAGATCATGACTGAGTTTTTATCACCCATGCAGTTTCACTAACAACAATAAGCCGTAGCCCCCGATGTTTGTGTATACCACTGTCTCGCTGCTCATGACACGTGCATCACATGCATAAAGTGCTACATTTGCAGAAATGGCATCTACGTGTGTGTGTGTGCGTTCCCCTGTCTGTGGAATTTCTGCTCGAAACAAGGCTCGCACGGCTGGATTATACTTCATCAGGGCTGTGAGAGATCGCTGAGCTAAAGGTGTCTGACAGCTCTTCCTCCTAATGCTGTTTATAAAGCTTCAAGTGTCACAACATGACACCCATATCCCTCCAGCCCACCCCGTCCACACACACATAAAGCCCCTCTGTCACTCTGCCCTCTCTATAAGTGCTACTGGGTTTGCAGTTTATTTGTCACTATTGACAGTTCCAGCAGTGCAGCAGTATTACGGCTACAGGGGATTTCTGTTCACATAAGCTGTGTTCCGAAACATGGCGAACTGACTGTCTAGACAGCATTTTAAGGCATCATAACCATGCTTCTGGCATTCTGGAAAGTTGGAAGCAAAATTAAGGACTTTTTGCACGGTAAGCGACTGGGGATTTCTCATACACACCAGATATCGTGTGGAAGGCAGAAATGCAGCAGTTGCTGTGGCGAGAAACAATGACACCTGCTTGCGCTACAGTGAGTGAAAACATCTGATCCCATAGCAGAAATAAAAAAATTAATAAACCTCTGAATGCATGTTCATGTTTAAATAAACAGTACAATAATAGGGAAATAAAGACAATAATTTAGTAATTTTAACAATCATTATGAGTTTGCCTTCTCTGTAATAAAAAATTCAATTGATATTATTATTATTATTATTATTTTTTTTTTATATATATATATATATATATATATATAAAAATCTTGTATGCAATTGTAAATAAATCTTGTTAAATATGCTCTTTAAATGACAGCAAGGTTCTTGAGGTTCTTTAGCATTTTTATATCCTATAATTCTAAGTTAAATACCTACAACTTAAACCGCAAATCTAATTCTCTATTAAAATCTATTTAAATCGTAAATCAGATTTTTTTTTGTGTGCGAAATAAAATCAGGGCCATATCGCCAAGCCCTACTTTTGGACAGAGCAGTTTTATTCATTGAATTTTCACAAAGTATTTGCATATTTTTTTAACAATCCATTATTGCATGTTTATTTCGTTTACTTAAAAATAAAAAACATGTTTACAGATTGATATTTTTTTTCTGATCCCTTAAGATTAATTGTTTTGGAAAATATTAACATGTTTCAATATAGTGTTAACATACATTCTCTGTGAATTTATGGTTGAGGTTTTCCGTAATGATGGAATTTAAAAATATAAAGTATTAAAACTTTTAATTTGACATTATTAGCAAGTGCACTTAAAATATGTTAATACCTGCCATCCTGCCAAATATGGATGGATTACAGCACTAGCTTTGGCAGGTTGAATTTTATATAACAGAGCTTGGCATCAACAGATGTCTGAGACAAGTGTTTTTTTGAAGGAGCCTTATCATGCAAGTAACTTAAAACATCAAACTAAAGCGCAGAAAAATTATTTTGTTAAAATTCATTCATTTTCTTTTCAGCTTAGTCCCTTTATTAATCTGTGGCTATCGTCGCCACAGCAGAATGAACCGCCAACTTATACAGCATATGTTTTAAGCAGCGGATTCCCTTCCAGCTGCAACCCATCACTGGAAAACATCCATACACACTCATTCACACACATACACTATGAACAATATAGCTTACCCAATTCACCTATACCACATGTCTTTGGACTTGTGGAGGGAAACCAGAGCACCCGGAGGAAACCCACGCGAACATGGGGAGAACATGCAAACTCCACACTGAAATGCCAACTAACCCAGCCGAGGCTCAAACCAGAGACCTTCTTGCTGTGAGGCGATCGTGCTACCCACTGCCCCACCGTGACTCCCTCTGTTAAACATATTATTTAAAATGATACTGAAACATTTATTATTAAAATGATTCTGTTGTCATGTTAGATAATATGCGAATGAGACTCTTGTGGAGAAAACAAAACAAATGAGCACAACTGAACAACTCACAGGCCAGGTGAAAAAGTGTTTTGAATTTGGAGTGCAATATCTATTTCAAGCACTGGGTGTCAATCTTACACACTTAACCTTATAGGTAACTTTCATTTCGGACACAATACTGTCAATGTTGACTGCTTTACCCTGTGTTTCTAACACAAATATCACAGAAGAACATGTGGGCATCCAATCAGGTGAGTTATGAATCAGACATCTAAATGATTCAGTTGGATGAAAGATTCCCTCATTAAAACATTCCCTTTTCCGTTTTCTTTTATCTTAAAAAGCAGCATCCCATTTACCCAACATCAGTTCAAACCGTTAGCTCATAAAATTGTTTATGAAATGCTAATTTTGCAAATGTAATTCTACATTATACTGTCTAAAACATTTAAATGCCACTACAGCTGCTTTCGTCTCATCTGCAGTTGAAAGATAAATTGTTGGTACTTATTTCATTTGATTGGTAATAATCCTATCGCCTTTT
Organism: Danio choprae; assembly: GCA_903798125.1. NCBI lineage: Eukaryota > Metazoa > Chordata > Actinopteri > Cypriniformes > Danionidae > Danio > Danio choprae. The sequence goes on along the minus strand of CAIGQW010000302.1, from coordinate 795,000 downwards.
ATATAATACAATTATTAAAAAGAAAATAGATTTGGATGAAATATGATATCCATCTAATGTGCTAAGGTTAAGCAAAAATGCAGGTATTTTATATGGACAAAAATGTCTCAAATATATTTTGTTGTTGAGAAATTTATAAAAGACAATTTCCAAAACCCCCAAATTCTGACTTTCGAAGCAGGGAGCAACAACAAAATTAAGTTGACAAATTGATGTTAGCTTCACTGAGATATAAAATATATTTGAGGACATTTCAAGTTCACATAGCAATGCATATTTTGCATTAAAGTTCAAGTGCGATAGTAAATCAAACCAGTTTGCAGCACATGGCTAATTTGCATGCGGACGCTAACCGCTAGCAATAACAAACAGCTAGTAAGTTAACGTTACGTAAAGCTTTCAGGGAACAGTTCAAAGTCAGTGAAGAAAATGAGTCTTTGTCCTACCAGCGTTGATGAACACTTTGCTGCTTTTCCAGCGGTCTGTACATCTCATCAAACTTCATACAAGTTCTTCGGGTATATCTCTGCATATTTTTAGCGATCGTGAGCTGAATTCATCTTGGTTTTGTAGCCAGCAAACAACTTGAAACGCGCGTCCGCTCGCAAAAATCCGCGCGCATGCTCCCTCACAAACTAGCTGCTATACACACGGCTTCACAAATCACGCTTTTTTATTTCATTTGATTTCGGAAATGTCAAATTACTTGTTTAATTTCCTTTGCAATAACAAATTTACTCTAACACGCATGCTGTGTTGTTCATCAAACACTCTAAGAAATAAAGGTAGGCTACAAGAGCTGTCACTGGGGTGATACCTTTTTAAAAGCGACACATTTGTACTTAAAAGGTCCATATTATTACCTCAAATGTATATATTAGTATCTAAAAATTTCAAAAGGTAAACATTTGTACTTTTTATGCATTCATATGTACCTTTGAGGTATTAATATGAACCCTTTTGGTACGAAATTGTACCTTTTGAAAAGGTATCACCCCAGTGACAGCTCTTGCACCTTTTGATTCTAAGAAAAACATGATGCGTATTATTTTTTATTCTTTTAAATTTTGAATAAAGAAATACATTGTTTATTCAGTCATATAAGAACATTAGGCTACAGTAAATTTATAACACCCGAAATCCACATAATATCCACATACTGGAGATCTTAACTATGATCTTAACATAAGAACTTTTTCTAACTTTTTTTGCATCCAGATATTATTCATTCATTCATTTTCTTTTTGGCTTAGTCCCTTTATTAATCAGGGGTTGCCACAGCGGAACGAACCACCAACTTTTCCAGCATGTTTCACACAGCAGATGCTCTTCCAGCTGCAACCCATCACTGGGAAACACCCATACACTCTCATTCACACACACACACCTATAGCGCATGTCTCTGGACTTGTGGGGGAAACTGGAGCACCCAGAGGAAATTCCCCTGTGCCCATTCAGATATTATATGTTTCTTAAAGGAAGCTCTATTCTTTCAATTCTTTTAAATAGTTTTTTTTAAGGTCTGCAGGTTGAAGGCCATATTCAGTTCTCTGAAAGGCTGGTTACCAAAACACTGAATAAATGTACCTAGACCTACATTTTAAAGTTAAAAGAAGTTTATATATAATATGGATATTTTTTTCTTCATATTGGTATAATCTGTGCATCTTTTTCATTTTTCTTCTATATCCTTGAAATAAAATTATACTTGACACGAAATTCCTTAAAATTATTTCTTAATCCTTTTCTGAAATATTTGACAAACATAAAAGCTATTGACTAAAGTCTGGTGAAGTCTACTTGCAGTCTACAGAAAATAGCACAACAATGACCATGTCGGCTAGAAAAATCTACTGAAGTGTGTGAATTATTTGATAGTATGTCCAGCTTTAGTTTGCACACACTTATGCAATAAGAAATTTACTCTAGACTGTATTGATATTGGGCGACACGGTGGCTCAGTGGTTAGCACTTTCACCTCAAGAGGTCGCAAGAAGGTCGCTGGTTCAAGTCCCAGCTGGGTCAGTTGGCATTTCTGTGTGGAGTTGGCATGTTCTCCCCGTATTCGTGTGGGTTTCCTCCAGGTGCTCCGGTTTCCCCAACAGTCCAAAGACATGCGCTATAGGTGAATTGAATAAAGTTAATTGGCCGTAGTGTATGTGTGTGATTGTGAGAGTGTATGGGTGTTTCCCAGTACTGGGTTGCAGCTGGAAGGGCATCCGATGTATAAAACATATGCTGGATAAGTTGGCGGTTCGTTCCACTGTGGTGACCCCTGATGAATAAAGGGACTAAGCTGAAGGAAAATTGATGAATGAATGTATTGATATTGTTCTACCTGTATATGTTTTTAACTCTCAAATGCCATTGAACTTTGAATCAGCAAAGACCACAATACCCACAATAAATATTTTATGATATATTGAAGAAACAAATTCCCTGCACCTTGGATGGCCTGTGAGTGAGTGAGTGAATGAATAGCAACATTTCATTTTTGGATGAACTGCACCTTTAAGACATGTTCTTGCTGATTAAGTCACAAGTTGACAAAACTAAATACATGGCAACCTAAGCCTGAAAACACAACAGATTGTATTGCTTTTATTGTGTTAATGCTCATGTAGCTGAATGTGCTCAAATAGCCAATAATTAAACATTACATATTTAAACAAGTCAGCATGTCCACTATCAAGAAGGGATTTAAACATTGACATCTAAATCTGTAATTTCATGTGCAAATTGACAAGCTTATACCACAATATTTAGTTAAAAGATCCATATAAGTCCACCCCCTATCCCCCCCACCATGTCCCAAGAAATTAGGAAAATTGTCAAAGTGGACAAAAGAGATGCTTTAAATATTAGGTGTAAATGAGAACCTGTCTCCCTTGTCTACTTGTAATCCATTCAACCAAATCACAAATGTTAATACAGAATCTCTCATGCTCTTCGTGTGACTTGCTATTTGTGCCATGTGGCACGTTCCAGATGAGTCACATTTGAAGTCCTATTTCTGTTAGCATGCTGCATATCTACTGTAGCCTGCAGACATACACTCTCAGAAATAAAGCTGTGAGGTACCTTTACAAAAGGTACACATTTGCACTTAAAGGATACATCAAAGGTGTATATTAGTACCTACATTTTTCAAGAGCTACACATTTGTACTTTTTAGGTACCTTTGAGGTATTAATAAGGAGCCTTTAGTTACGTACAAACTTGTACTTTTTGAAAAGTTACCACCCCAGTGACAGCTCTCGTACCTTTATTTTAGGGTGATCAGGCAGGTGTCCTGACAGTATAGTTAATATGTAAATAGCCTATGTCCTGATTTCAAATGTTAGGCTGATGTACAGATCCTCAGTATCCTTCCAGTCAGTGTCTCTATTTTTATCTGAGTAGTATTTGTATCTTTGTCTTTATGAAAGAGAAGCTGTTGATTTGATGTTGGTCCTTAATTATGCTTTCATAACAAAAGGGGCAATCGGTTTGTAAATTTTTTAACACAGATGTGCTGCTGATACTTCTCAAGTTATATATCAAGCTTGCACTGATGGAGTGTTTTTGTCGGCTTAACTAAAAGCACCCTGCCAATAGATTTTTTAAAGTCAAGTCCATTTTTAAAGTCAATTATCCAAATTGACTTTTGGATAATTGCCAATTAAGTAAAAATAAACACGTTTCATATTTGCTTAGAATGGTAATCTTAAAAGATGAGCATAACTTTTATTAAATTGTGAAACTAAGCTTTTTGATGAAAAGGGTGCTTCACTTTTTAAAGCTGACACTTTATAAATGGAAGAAAAATGGTGAGGTTAGACTATAAATGAACTACAACACCACGGTTCCATGATTTCACTGTCACAACGATTGAGCATTAAAAAAAACTCGAATATTGGACTACTCAGTAGGCAGGTTTTCCTGTTTGCGGTGACATTTAATGTCTCTGACAACCTCTGTAGTCCCATTTAGCTACTAATTAGCAATCATTAACCTTTTTCAAAATGGCTAAAACCTTATGAATTCACTGAAAGGGTATTACTGATGTATTTCATGTTGTAGAAAAGAAAATGTGACAGTATCATGAATATCTTCATCGTTCAAAATTGAAAGGGATTTCAGCTGTGGCTATACCATGCTAGTAGGGTTTTACAAAATAACTAAGGCACTTCAACAAAATGTATAACATAGTGGGCTATCAGAGAACAGTAGTGATTGTAACATGAAGAAATATTACAACGAAAATGGAAGGGTACAGCAGTCAAAAATTGTCTGAAGTGTTTAGGGATTGAATGATTTCACCACATTTACAGCCACAGGACATCACTAATCTCTTACAGACATAACTAGTCTCTCACAGACATAACTAGACCCTTAATACACTCTTCTTCAGTCTCTTTTGCAGTTAAATGACTGTAGTGGGATTTCAGGAACTCGTTTTGTTGTGTGATGGAGCTCATTGTCCTACGTACAAATTTAGGGCTGATTGAATGATGAACACAGGGAAGGAACCGCATGTTGCTGAAGGAGCTTCTGATAAACATTAGCATGTACTCTGCCATGTAGCATTAAAAGAGTCCAAATTCTGCTGTGGAAAACATCCTCCAAACCATGACACTTCACTTCCACCTTTACTGATGCCATTACACACTTGCTCAGTCTTTCTCCAGTTTTATGATGAACACAATTGGACCCAAATAAAAAAGCTTCTCTTGCTATGACTGAAAAGGTCTTCTCTTTGTCCTTCATTTGCAGCCTGTTGTTGGAGAGTTTCAGTCACTTTAAAATGGCTCACCATCTTGCAAATCTATGAAAACCGCCAGTTAAATAACACTTGTCAGATAATAAAATTATTTTCCAGGTGCCAATTAACATCAATAACTGGAAGTGAACTGAAGTGTTTTGACCATTATATATTTTCAAATATCTCATAGAAGTTTTTTTTTTACTGTGCTTCTAAATATTAATTCATTCATTTTCAATTCGGCTTAGTCCCTTTATTAATCTGGGGTCGCCACAGCGGAATGAACTGCCAACTTATCCAGCATATGTTTTACGCAGCGAATGCCCTTCCAGCTGCAACCCATCTGTGGGAAACATCCATACACACCCATTCACACTCATACACTACGAACAATTTAGCTTACCCAATTCACCTATAGCGCATGTCTTTGGACTTGTGGGGGAAACCGGAGCACCCGGAGGAAACCCACGCCAACATGGGGAGAACATGCAAACTCCACACAGAAACGCCAACTGACCCAGCCGAGGCTCGAACCAGCGACCTTCTTGCTGTGAGGCGAACGTGCTATCCACCTTCTTGCTGTGAGGCGAACGTGCGCCACTGCGAGGCCCGCTTCTAAATATCTGAAATATAATTTAACATCTGCCCTTTTACTCCTGTTAGGATACATTTAAATAAAACGGAGACCAAGTTCAAAAGAGCTTCTGTGTTTTATGACTCACCTCTTTCCTTAATGATTCAGATTAATTTTGAATTATGCCTCCCATTGTGTATTAAAATTCAAGAAAATGCCTAACTTTAACAGAACATATATTGGTCCTTTTCTACATTGACTACATTTACATTTACTACATTTACAGTCTACCACACTGTTAAAAAGGATTGATGCCTAATTTGTTTTAGTTGAATCAACTTAACTTTTTTAGTTATCTCAACCTACATCAATCAAACGGACTAAAAATGAGTTAATCTTTGAATAACTAAAAAAATTGTTAAAACACAATAAAAAAAAATTTGTTATTGTTAAAATAACAACAAAAATGACTTGATGACGTTTTGTCATGATTGTTTTGCAGTACAGGACATTATCTGTTTTTCTACATATTTGTTTAGTTATTCATACCATGTATAATGGAACAACATTTGTTAAACTGCTGTAATGGATACTTCACCTCATGTGAGTGTACGTCATGTTAACTATTATTTATATATTTAAAAGTGCCAGTATTTCTTACGAGCTAAAACTTTTTAATGAGGAAAAAAATGCTGAGCGCACCATATGACACTACGAAGTGACACTATATGATAACAACACTGCTAGACATTTCTGCTCATTTCACTGAAATAAACTGCATCTTTTGGAACTGCAGTTATTTCTATCATTATTTCACAAAGGGGTAAGAAAACACCTCCTACGATGAATTCACATGGATATTGCCTACAGGTATGTAGTCAGAAAACAAGAAGTCAGTGAGCTATGCTTTGGAACACAGCTTATAGTCTTACTGTACGACAGGACTATACACTGAAAAAAAAAACAGACTTGTTGGACTAACATTACCAAAATATGTACATCGGTTGCCCGTATTAAAATTATGTTTAGAATTAAACATGATGTGTATATATTAAGCTATCATGATTTTTTATGTTCAAGCTGCGTTATTTATTTTTGACTAAGGAACAAGATTTTTATATGTTTAAACTATATAATTTATGCTTGTTAAATTAACATGATAAACTTTATATGCGCGGTTTGCATTCAATATTGGTAAGCTATTTACATTGTAAAAAGCGATTGGTTACTTCACTTTAAAAAATGTATTAAACCCGTTGTCTTAAATGCAAGTTGATTTTACTTAAAAAAAGTCATTTAAATTTGATAATTATGCACATAGTTTGTTTGCTTAATAATTATAAGACAATGAGTTTGCTCTCTTTTTTTAACTAAAGTCAACTAATCGCTTTTTACAGTGTAATCTCCATCACTTTAAATAAAAAATGCCAGCACCCAAAACATGACTGCTAGTGAAGATAAAACAAGTCTTTTTCTTAACTTAAAACACACAAGATTAGTATTATTGTCAAGATTATTCCCTCTTAATGCAATTCCACGCAAATCATGCACTCAAAAAATGATGTTTGATCACTCAAAAAAGTACATTTGCTGCTTGTTCAAACTACCTGTTTAAAATGAGCCGAAACAACACAATTCTTCAATTCAATTAAATTCAAGTTTATTTATATAGCGCTTTTTACAATGTAGATTGTGTCAAATCAGCTTAAGGTGTTTGTGGGGACAACTTAATTGTTTTATATTCAATCTACTTAAATGTGTAAAAACTTAACTTAATTTCTTCATGTTGTCTCAACACAAATCGATTGTGTGGAACCCAGCATTTTTTTTACAGTGCTGTTTGTGCAAACTACTTATATAAAATGAGCTGAAGCAACACAATTCTTGTTTTTTTTGGGGGGAGACAACTTAATTGTTTTATGTTCAATCCACTTAATGTTAACTTAAAGTTACCTTAATGTGCTGGGAACTACACATCCAAAAAGGTAGTTACACCAACATAAGTCCTTCATGTTTTCCTAACACAATTATTTATTTAGGGCTGCACGGTGGCACAGTGGGTAGCACAATCGCCTCACAGCAAGAAGATCGCTGGTTCAAACCTTGGCTGGGTCAGTTGAAGTTTCTGTGTGGAGTTTGCTTGTTCTCCCCGTGTTTGCGTGGGTTTCCTCCAGCTGCTCCGGTTTCCCCCACAAGTCCAAAGACATGCAGTATAGGTGAATTAGGTAAGCTAAATTGTCCGTAGTAAATGGGTATGTATGGATGTTTCCCAGTGATGGGTTTCAGCTGGAAGGGCATCCGCTGCGTAAAACATATGCTGGATAAGTTGGCGGTTCATTCCGCTGTGGCGACCCCAGATTAACAGAGGGACTAAGCCGGAAAGAAAATGAATGAATGAATGAATGAATTATTTATTTATTTATTTATTTATTTATTTATTTTTTACAAATTTAAGTGAATTGAACATAAAACAAACAAGTTGTCAAAAAAATTTAAGAATTGTGTTGTTTCAGCTCAATTTAAACAAGTACTTTGAACAAGCTGCAAAAAAAGAATCATTTTTTTGAGCGCATGCCACTTGAGGTTTGAAAAGGGGAAATGAATAATAACTGTCAAACAGTGGTATGAAATCTCCTTTTAAGACTTTCGTGGAAGTGTTAGACATGTAGTCTGAGTGACGGTATCACTGCTAAACCAGTCACACCAACTAGCACAACGCTAAACACCAACCAACAGAGCCATATTGAGGCTACTTACTTTCCCACAAAGCCATTCAACACATGTTCAGTGGCCAGAAACCGAATGATGCCTATGCTCATAGTGTTAAACCAGCAGGAAAAGGAAGGAAATTAAACGGGGATAATACTTAAAACGCTTTAGCTAAGTGTGTGCAGGCTGTTAACTTTATCTCCAGTCTGAGCTCATTGCTTAGCTGCGTCTGTCTGGCAGTGAAATGCCAGGAAGAAAGAAAGTGAGAGTCACATACGGGCACATATAAGCGCACCCCGGTAAGAGTGTTATACGCTGACACAAATGCAAGCACATATACCCACTGGCACATGCATGCAAACACAGACCGGCGCACTGGAAGGCTGGCCTAAGGAGGATTCATTATGATTCTGAGTGTGTGAGCGAAGTGGGCCAAATGCAGAGGGTCAGATCTCATTTCCTTTAGAGTGTCTTGCCAATCGATTCTTCTCAGAGAGATATAGAATGAGGTAGTGAGAAATAAAGAGGGAGGAAGTAAGAGCGTATCAGAGAATAGGGAAGATAAAGGTAGAAAGACAAATATGGGTTCATGAGCAAACACATAAAAATCTGTGATATCGGCAATATCACTTTAGTTAGAAGATTATGATTGTAAATATAGTTTCGCTGTGCTCCCTGCAAAAGAAGAAAAAATCTTTTTGAGAGTATTTTTGTTTTGCTATCCAGTAATAATTACTATGTGATATTTGAATACTGCAATGGCCATGTAATGCAACGACCAACTAATGTTGGAATGAAAATTGTTTGTTAGGCTGGGACAAAATTTGGCTGAAAAATAACTATTTGAAAATCCGGAATCTGAGAGTTAAAAAAAATCTCAGTTTTGAAAAATCACCTTTAAATTTGCCCAAATTATGCTCTTTGCAATGCATATTACTAATTAAACATTTTGTTTTGATATATTTAGAGTGGAAAATTTGCTAAATATCTTCATGGAACTTTACCTTTACTTTACCTTTACTACTAAAATGAATAATATTGACCCATACATTGTATTTTTGGCTATCCATGCAACTTAAGATGTATTTGTGGTTTTGTGGTCCACTCCTCTAAATCATGCATCATTTTCCAGTCTGAACTCAAAAAGTGGGATGACAGTTAGGGATTAAAGGACTTATTATATAAGAAAAAGAAAGAAAATACACTTGAAATGCATTCAACCTAAGCTTCTTGATGATTACTTTTAACAATTTATTTTAAAATGGTGACTTTACCTCATCAGAAGATGTAATTAGATAACTGGATTAACCAGCAAAGTGATCTCAATCATCACCATCTCAAATGTAATTCTGAAATACCAGAGTATGATGTGTCTCATGTGGATGGAAGGGCATCCACCGCATAAAAACATATGCCAGAGTAATTGGCGGTTCATTCTGCTGTGGCGAACTTTGATAAATCAGGGACTAAACCAAAGGAAAGTGAGTGAATGAGTGAGAGATTGCTAAGATTGTGAGCACTTTGGAGTGAAAACAATCATGGTCAGTTGGCCACTACTGAAGTCATTCCAAATTGAAGCACTCAAAACTGGCTATTTCAAAGGTACCTTTGGAATGAAGGGTTTCGAAGGGAACACATACTGAAGGACACATACTATGTTCCATGCAGAATTGCTCATCCCTATGCCCTAATTCCTTCAAAGCTATCACTCTTGAGGGTAAACCGTTCAAAGGGAGCTTTTCCGAATCCAACGCACTGAAAATGTATAGGGCAAAGGGGCCAAAGGACTAGAATTAAGGAACCACTAGACAAAAACATAGCTAGGAAACCATGATCAGAGCTGTGTGTTATGTTTCCTCATAATGGAGATGAAAGTTTCTGACTGAAACAGCAAAAAGGAGGACTTAACAACCTATGACATCTTGAATAACATATTATTGAGGTTGAGAAATGAACACAAGGCCCAGACAGAGGCAACAGGTAAATGCTGGTAAATTAGCTTTCTAGATGTGTCTTGCAACACTTTAAAATACTGTGCTGGTGTTTTGTACAGCGTATGTTCACGCAATCAGCATACACTTATATCACTGTGGTTCCTATTTTGCTACGAAGTAGAAGCTAATTTAGTTCCCCAAAAAGCCATTCTTAAACTAAAATTCCCCAGTTCCTGTGGAATGAACACACTAAAATGCAGGTACTTCTGGCAATAGTCTTAGGAACTGTGAAATATTTTTTTTTCTGATGCAAAAGCCCCTCATGTTCTTGTTTGAGGGTTACCTGGGGTGCTATCACAAGGTAATTCAAAATAGTGGACCAATAGTAATAATGTATTTCACTATAGAAATTACCTCACAACAACATAGCGATAAGCCTGATGCTATACATTGTACGTCACAAAGTCTATCAATAACTTGCAATGTCTCCCTTTTCTCAAAATGTATAATAGATACAAATACCTGTGTGCTCATTTGAAGTACAGTAGCTGATATCCCTTAATCCCTTCACACATGCATTTGTCAACAATCCCATCTACAGTTACTGTGGTCTCTCCATTTCTTTCAGACTGTGATCAAACAATTGCCCAGTTCAGTACTGACATCCTGAGAACAAACTAAAGGCCATATATACGTTTTTGTTCTTCCTCAAAAAGAAGTTTGAAAAGGTTGAGTGGTGACATACTGTTTTTGAACATAAAGAAGGGTATTTGAAGGGTTATGGATTAAAATGTAACCTATTGAAGTTAAACATTACTTCCCTACGAACTAATGACGAGTTAAGGCATGTACTTATGAACTAACTTTAACTACTACTGTAGTACTACTCATGAACTCCTGTGTTACATAACGTTATGCACATCGATCTATTGTGTGTTTACTTTGAAAACATCAACATGAACATCAAAATAAACAGTTTAAACAGAGGGATTCATGAGTAGTTAAGAATGAGTTAATGATAATGTGCCCCCCCAAGTAAAGTAATGACATGAAGATATATGAACAGGTCATGAGTTCATGTTAGTTACATTTAGCTACAAGTAAAAAGGTAATTAATACATTGATTAACAAACATTAACAAGTAATTAAGGTAGCCATTATTTACACATGAACTCATGTGACTCATATTGGTTAAAAGTAGTTCTTGATTAGCACATGGCTTAACTCATTATTAGTTCATTATGAAGTGTTTAATTTACGAATTAGTACATCATTATACATGTACTGTTATTGTAAAGTGTTATCGAAATTTGTTCATATAAAGAAGGAGTGTTTGCAGTCCTGTGAAAGCAGGGGGTGGATAAGTAGGCTACTGTACCCCTGGCTGATCTATCCATTTCCAAATATACATGGCATACATGAAAAATCAGGAGATGATTCTGGTGCAATTCATTTCAAAATAAATCTTTTTTATTGTGTGTGTGTGTGTGTGTGTGTGTGTGTGTGTGCGTGTGTGCGTGTGTGCGTGTGTGTGTGTGTGTGTGTGTTATCAATGCATCTTGTGTATTGGAACACAGTTAACAGTTGGAACATCATTCTGACAGCCGTTTTCCAAAGTAGATGGATTTATAAGAATTCAGACATACTATTTGGCTCATGTACAGATTTTTCCATCTATATACAGTAGTATGTATGTAGGTATTTTTCAGAGGCAGACAGTCTATAACAATGTGAGTGCAAAATTTACTTATTGTAAAAACAGCTAATATTTGGGAAATGATGCCACATGGGAAGCTTGACGGAGATCTCACGTCCTTATTTCTCACAAAGCAATAGAAAAGGTTTGAAACATTGTGCAGCATTGAGACCTGTAGATCTATATATTCCCAAACACACAGCGCATACATGAAACATTAGGAGAGGATTATAGTCTGATTTGAATACTTTTTGAATTGTTTTTTTATGTGCTATTATCCAATGGCACTGCTATAAATGAACTTGCCCATCTTGTTTATTCAACATGTATTTGAACACAATGTCGATTCCATTTCAGACACATCCATATTAAGCCCTGCTTACACTGTGCAGTTTGGTCGTCTGAGACAAATTTGAAAAATCCTAAAAGATTCCTGTAATCCTAGGCTAAAATCTGTGGTCTCTGATCACTGGTTCACTGACTGCGTGTTAATGGTTGTTGCAATCAAATTTGCTCTCTGATGAAATTCTGGTAGATTTCAGACACTTTTCTGCACTTTCCTTGTGACTTTAAATATGACAAACATTAAATCAAGAACCAATACAGGTGCCAAATCTGATGATGCAATCAGGGTGACAATAACAAGCCATCGTGTTGAAATGTCAAAACAGCTTTTTCCTGGATTTCTATTTAAGGCATGTTGTGAGCAAAATTAACGCTACATATTATTTATGTTTGCAGTCTGGTATTATTTCAGAATGCATGTTATTGAACAGGTCAGGGATGGATGACATCAAACTCTAAATGAGTTTTCTTGCATATTCGTGTTTGACAGGTTTTCATTTGGTCTGACATTATAACATATCTTACAGTGTTACATGGAAATTGTGTTTGAGCAGTCTAACAAGCTACAATTGTTTAGAATTTTGAAAAATCACACAGTATGATCTGGGCTTTAGATTACAGCTGTTACCGAAATCCAAAATATCATTTGATATTCCCTACATTAGTCCACTAATATAGTCCACTTAAAGGAGTGAATGAAAATGACTGAGTGCACAAAAGGGAAGTCATTTTGTTTGTGCTGGTGGACAAAAACAAAAGCTGTCTATTAGCAATGAAACAAAGTGATTTCTGTCATGTATACAAACGTTAATTATACAATAAAAGAGATAGTTTACCCAAAATTTAAAATTATGTTCCGATTTACTCACCCTTTACTTGTTCCATACATTCATTCATTCATTCATTCATTTTCTTTTCAGCTTAGTCCCTTTATTAATCTGGGGTCGCCACAGCGGAATGAACCGCCAACTTATCCAGCACATGTTTTACGCAGCGGATGCCCTTCCATCTGCAACCCATCACTGGGAAACATCCATACACACTCATTCACACACATACACTACGGACAATTTAGCTTACCCAATTCACCTATACCGCATGTCTTTGGACTTGTGGGGGAAACCGGAGCACCCGGAGGAAACCCACGCAAACACGGGGAGAACATGCAAACTCCACACAGAAATGCCAACTGACCCAGCCGGGGCTCGAACCAGCGACCTTTTTGCTGTGAGGCGATTGTGCTACCCACTGCGCCACCGTGCTGCCCCTTGTTCCATACAGGATTTATTTATTTATTTTTATTCTGCTGAGTACAAAAAAGGTATTTTGAAGAATGTGAGAAACCTGTAAACATTGACTTTCATTGTAGGAAAAACTAATTCAATGAAAATCAATGATTACAGTTTTCCAACATTCATCAGTATATCTTCTTTTGTGTTCAACAGACAAATAAACCCCCAAACTGGTATGGCGCAAGTAAATTATGAGTTATAAGTGAGTAAATTATGACAGAAATTTTCTTTTTGGGTGAACTCTCCCTTTAAATAATAAATAATTTAGAAACTTGCACCGATAGAATTCCGCTGTGGATGTCAGACATGGGAATTCATTCAGCCTTCATTTTCACAGTGCATTATGGCTATTCTCTAACTGTTGAGTGTACATCAGTTGTACACTTGTTATTGGGGTGCATTGTGGAATTGACTGAGCGCACTTCAGAATGTCTACTAAGGTTTCAGACACTACTAAAAATGTCTGCTGCCTCAGTGCACTGTCTCACTGTGGCCAGAAGGCCAAAATGGAGAGGAAAACAAAAATGCATTTTTAAATATAAAATGTATTGGACATGGCATTAAATCAGCATAGGCTCTTTCTGAAAACGTAGCCCTATATACGCTTCTGGAGATTACGAATTATGTATACAAAGCTACGTATGGCTGCATTTCATCTTTAAAATGAACGCTACGATTTGGTATGATGCCGTTCTTTTTCTTGCTTACCAGCTGACCGCTTATCTCTGTAAAGACAGCTTTTCCGCTGTTACTAGTTTGTCTGGTAGCTTGACATGTACGCTGGCGGACTTGAGACACAGAGGGGAGATGACTGCGACAAAGGGGTCTGGTGAGTCTGGTGAAGAACAGTTCCAGAAAGCAGGTCAAAAAATAAAAAGCCAAAAAATTAAATAAACAAGTAACAGGGTGAGAATATGAATAAAAAATCAGGCTGCCGTAAGGGCTTGGCTTTTTCTGGATTGCTTTTGAAAACACTGCAGTTGGGTTTAGGGAAAAGGGAAGGCGGGTCAATCGGTGATTTTTAAAACACTATTAGTTGGGTTTAGGAAAGGGGGAGGATGGGGGGATAGGTCAGTTAGTCAGTCGACAGCAGCCTCTGGTGGATTTACACGAGAAGAGCTGGCGCGAATGGCACTTGTAAGAGAAATTTGAGATCTGAAAAAGCGTGCACATCGGCCTCTGGCTGATTCATAAAAACAAAAACTGCAAAAAAACGTAGCTCCTGGGACATATTTTACTCTCTCCAGAAATTTATAAAGGGGTATGTAATCAGAATGAGCCTGGGTTGCCTTAAATTGAACAGCATCTGTCTTAAATGGAGGTAAATAAGATGCAGTGTAATAATTTAGACACTCTTACAGTTTTTGCCTTCAACATAGTTTGAAAGTAAGCATATTTGGATGCAGGGTATGTCTTCATTGAATTATTAATATTACAGCATACATGTGCTTATATGTATTGAGGTTTCTGTTTACAGAAAAAGCCTCTAGTTCTGTGAGAATTTTAAATGCAAGTCTTGCTGTCTTACTATTTTTTTTGTTGATGCTTAAAATGAGCCTAAAACAGAATCAATACAGTCTCAAAATGTTGATTCTTAAATAAGTCTGGCATGCTTTAAGGACATTCAGATTCTTTTTATAGAAATCAGGAAGACTAAGAGCCTCATTTATTCCAGTGTGTTGCTGCCTGTGTCTGTCTAGATTTACAGAAATAATGTTTGTGGTGTTCACAGCATCTTTGTCTTCTCCTGTAGAACTAAACTCCACACATTTAACTCTCATGGGACGGGAGAACAGATGCACACATTTATCGACTGACTTCCTGTTGATGACACATGAAAAATGGCTACATTTCCTGGACCCACTGGGATTTAGCCACTCAACAGAACTGTAATGGTTTACTAGCTCTCACATGTATTGCACAAATATTGTAAAAACACAACATGTTTGGGCAGTGATGCCTTGTGGGTAGGGTTTGTGGGTGTGGGGGGGAGGCGTTATGTGCTCTCATCCTTCACAAAGCAATAGAAGAAGACCTCCAGATCTTTATATATACGAACGTACACAGCATACATCAAACTTCGGGCAAGGATCATGGTGTAATTTGTTTCAATGGGACCAATAGATGCTCTGAAAGCCTCAGGAATATAAACGGATTTATTTCATAGATTTAGTTCTTCCGCTTTCTTTCACTCACCTGTAAACATGATAATAAAACACTCCATTATGTTTCTGTGTATGTACAGTACATTTTTTTAATGAGCACAAATGAAACCGTGACAAACATTTGTGCGTCTAAGAGACTGGGTGTTCCACCTACACATATTTCCTGAGGGAAATAGTTAAATACCAAACAGATCAATAGTGACGAACTAATTAGATGTATTTGTGTCTGTGCAAGTGGGCGTTTAGACATAGCTTTGAGTGATTTTTTTAATGTAATGATTTCCATTTAAATGTTAATGATCCGACAGAGTAGTCAATGCTGCCTTTTACATATCAATTAGTCGTGGCTCTCTAAACAACCAATCAATTCAGCCTTTAGACTAAGAAGTCTTAGTCCTAGCTTCCAGTATAGTGGCCGCAGAATCGTCTTTATCGGGAATGCTTTATAACTCTGGGGGTGGTAATGAAAACTGGCATCTGTGCAAGTAATATGTGTGCAGACGGCAGCTATAAAAACTGTAAATAACTAGTGTTACTTAGACATAGCACAACTTCTAAAAAGGCATGCTGTGCATTTATTTTTCTCAGTGGTATTCCACCTTGCCTATCTCAGGCCATAGCCACAAATAGTTTACTGATTTGGCTTATCTGCAGCCATCTGCCATCTCACACAGTCTACAACAAATACAATACACACATGCACAAATAAAGGGGATGCTCTTTAGAGGACGCTCAGCATCAGCCAAAAGTTTGGACACACTTGACTAAATATAAATAGTGGCTGAGCACAGATTTTTTATGTTTTGATATAATAAGGGTTTCCACTTAAAAGCACGTTTTAAAGCACGTGACTTTTACTGACTGAAAAGCTGAATTTCCATGACCTGTGATGAACAAACAAACACGCAGCTGTTGTGTTAAGCACTGAGCAGGCACAAAACAGTATGTTAACAGTGTGGGGACTGCATTTGATTTAAAAATGATATAGAGTTCACCCAAAAAGGACCATTTTCTTCACACTCAATTGGTTCTAAACTTTTATGAACTTCTTTCTTCTGTTGAACACAAAACCAGATATTCTAAAAGAAATGTTGTGAAAAAAGCAGTCATTGACATTCTTAGTGTCACGCTCGGGTTGAGGGACATGAAGGCACGAGAACACGGGATGAAATGAAACACGAATTTATTAACAACACTTACAACAAACACAGGCAATGGGAGAAACAGGAAACTCTGGGAGGACATGGGGTGCCGACAGCATGGGTAACCAACACGTAGACACTACAATACCGGACAAGGATGAAACAAACAGAGGGGTATAAATACACAGGGAACATGATGAACTGATTGGACACAGAGGTGAGACACAGGTGAAACAAATTAACATTAGAAAACGGCGGGAAAACATGACAAAGGAATCACATGACATCAACAAAAGCACATGGAACACAACAGAACCCTGACACTTAGTACTTAATGAAATAATTTTCATTTTGGGGGGAACTACTTCAAATAATTGCCAATTAATAAGCAAGGAATAAAATGGTACTGAAAAAGACTAACCATAAGAATAAGGAAATAAAAACGTAAAAAAATGCAATGATAAAACTTTGTGCATTTACATACAAAAAATACATTTTGATAAATGGAAAGCAACAACAAAGCAAAATGACCAGATACTCCATGATTTGGACAACAAAAATATTTAAATTCCCTGACTCAATGTCTGAAATAGTATATTTAAAGTTCCCTAATATTCAAGAAATGTCATAAACTAGACCCACACTGAATCTGCGTGTGCAGAAATCTGCTGATTTTTAGCCCATAATTGAGTCTATTTATTTACTTGTGTAAGTGTTTGTAAATGTATATTTATTCAGTTCTTAAAATTAATTTCAGTAACATTATTGGCTAATAGGAAAATCTTCAAATGATGTATGTACAATACAATTTGTAAAGTATTATTTTATGAGTTTTAGTATATATTATATGAGAAACCTGCTTCGTTTTTATAACTAGCTAATTTCATGTCTAAATCTTTGTAGTTCGTTTGTCAAACTGCTTTTTTTGTAAGTCTGCCTTTTTATATATGTTGATGATATATTTACAATTTTTTTTCTTTACAATATATATTGTCCCTGTCAGCAAAGTTTTATATGTTTTGTAACTCAAACGATTGGTCAAAAACTTTTTGTGGCCCTGTGAGCAAAGAAATCAGATATTAAATAGCCTACTTTCATGAGGAGGAGAGGAGTATGAATACTAGGGGATGCTTCCCTCGATATTATAGGTTATCCTCTTTCATTTTTCTGTCCTTTTGATGCTGTGCTAAAGAATGGCAACTGTTTTTAGCAGAGCAGAGAAAAAAATATTAAGTTTCCATCAATTAGCCGCTACTGAGAAAATCTGGCCCATTTAGACACAACTGAAGAGTGCCCTTCAAACGCTCTGTGATAGAGCAATCTAACACACATGCGGCACGGATCTGACAACAGCATGGGACAAAAGCCAGCAGAGAGTTTAGAGTGACAATGGAGAGGAACGGAGGCGACAGTCTCCTTGTGACGATGTCATATGACAGTCTTGTAATGATGATGTTGTCTGACAGGACCCCTGCGTGAGACACTGAGAGGCAGCATGCTGACACAGGAGTCATAATGTTATGGATTACTGCTCTCTGTGTGTGTGTGTGTGTGTGTACAGATGGTCCTTCTTACAGTTTTGTATTACTGTGAAGCCTCTAGGTCTACCGTGACCTCTTTTAGCATCAGAAGCATATTTTTGTTTAGCATTTGAGAAAAACTGAGGATGCAAGATTCATTCGTTGCTCTTCAGCTCATCAGAAGTGGTGTGAAATGGCATGCGAGTGGTTTACAGCTATGTTAACGCACTTGTGACACATCTTTAGATCCATTAGCAGATGTGCAAGTGTCAGATGAGCAAGTCTCCTCTGTCGTAACTGGATTTTTCCATGGCAACGAATCCAGGTCAGGTAAGAGCGTTAAAGCCAAGGCGGATTGTGCTTGGTGTGCATCTGAAAGGGTGCATGTGGGAATGTGAGAACTGCTGCGAGACCACCTTAAGAAGCTAATTCTGATTCGGAAAGTGTCTGTGAGGCATGGCTAACCATGCAGAGAGAGAAAAATGTTACGAAGGACAGAGAGTGAAGTCAAAAACACAACTGTTTATTGACAGTGGGAAAACTTTTCTGAGCTGCTATCCTCAGCCTACTCAACCATCAATCACAATTCATAAAAGCCCTCGTCATGCATAGACTCTAAATGTGCAGTCGCATTAACTTTTGTTTTTACAATTTTATTCTTTCAATAGAAATTGCAGCAAATTTCACATAAACCGAATCAACCAATCACAAGCATCTGATGTCATAAGTGTGTACCAATCAAACCACCAAGGATTGTGACTAATTAAATATGATTTAAATTGATCTTTAAAAGATATATTTCTATACTTTTCTAGTAAATTTTATAAGCTTCAAAATTAATTTTTGGTGCTTCACACCTTTTTATTGGTCTTTTTTTTCTTAGGGTCCAAGAAGGCCCAAGGCCCAAGGAATAAGGTCCAAGATTTAGAATAAAAGTTACTTGTAAAATGTTTTCGCTGTTTAACAACAATACAGTAGGTCAGTAGTGAAAGATGACTTCACTTCCAAGTTCAACAAAGAAAAAAAAAAACTTCACAAACTCTTACTGCAATACTGCGCCTTGTTTACAAATCAATCAGCAGTCGAATGCTTTGAACAAACATGCAATCCTGCAACACAATCTGACATGGCATTAAAAATAAACCATCCACTTTTTTCCCTGATGCTTAAGTCCTTCTGAAGTCTGTAGACACAAACAAGCTGTTAAAACAGAATTCTTTAAATTCTTTAAAGTTCCTTTACTCTTCCATTTGTCCTTTTGTCTTCAGGACTCAAGACTCACAAAGATAAAGGAAAACTTCCTGGTTATGTATGTAACCCACGTTCCCCGAATAGGGAATGGAGACATGGGTCTGTAAACAGACTACAGGAGTTTGCCAGACGACCAATCACTCTGAAGAGTAAAAAAACAGGCCAATTAATGCCAAATGAATTGCAGAGCTCAGCTTCACGGCTGTAAGCGATTAGCCATTAGTGGGCTATAAAGGCCGGCAGCTGAGCAGTGAGCATTAGAATTTTTGCCTGCTGAAGAGCCGATCACTCAGCTAACAGCTGGAGACTCTGCTGCTGTGGCAGTGGAGACGCACGTCTCCGTTCCCTATTCAGGGAGCGTGGGTTACGTACGTAACCAGGAAGTTCCTCTTCATATGGGAACTCCAACGTGCGTCTGTAAACAGACTATGGGAGACTGTATGGAAAACACCACAGCAGCTAAGCCCATCATGCTCCTGATGTGAAATTTGCCAAGCAAAGCGTGAGTGCACAAGAATCACCAAGAGCACAACCTTCCAACGTCCCCTGGGCCCTTTAATTACCATTACATGGGAATAATTGGAAATTCTTTGGGGGGGGGGGGGGGGGGGTTACTTAGCTAATATAGACTAAGGATTTTATAATACGACAGTACGTTGGGATAGCGTGCCAGTCCCCGAATAATCATCTCACACCACGCGCCTCTGAGGAACCGGCTGATGAGATTATGCTTTCCCAGCGTGCTACCATCCACTGCCCCACGGAGAGCGGGGAAGGCAGCACGCCAAACCTTCAGTGTGGAGGGTGACAGCCTGCTCTTCCTAAAGGAAGAAAACACAACACTAATCTGGCATGTCCGGGGTTGTTCTCAGAGAGAAGAGCTCCACACAATGAATAGATTACACTACAGGACATAGGCTTACCTAAACAGGGTGCTCTAGCCTAGACGGTGTTAACCATCTACTGATAGGTCACGTAAGTCCACCGCGCTCTGTCTAGAAACCCTCCATGGGGGTTCCAGAATGCTGCGTGGGTGCCAGAGGGTGCCCATCCCAGAAAAAGGAAGTGCTTCTTCTGGGGAATTCGTCAGGGAGGGCCATCATGAGGAGCGTGAGTGCAGAAACTCTGGTCCGGTTGGGCCAAGGAGGCACAACGAGCGAGACCCGCTCCTCGTCTCCCCGACCTTGCACAGAGTCTGTGGGCGCAGGCTCACTGGGGAAAAAAAACACATATTGCGTAACCCAGAGGCCAGCTGAGAGCAAGCGCATTCGTGCAGCGAAGGGCTGCTCGGGAGAAGCAGCAGGATGACCTGGGCTTCTTTGAAGCATGCTAATAGCTGGACCATGCCGAGGTGGAGTCTCCATTCTCCTGGACTGTAACTGTGGTTAGAGCGTGTAAGCTGGCACAGTAGAGCTTGTCTGGGATATGAACGGTGCACAGATATTAGCCGCATGAGTTGAGATATGAGGCGGTAGTGCACATCACCCAAACGGTTGATGTACGCTATCGCAGCCGTGCTGACCATCCTAACCAACACGTGTTTCCCCTCCCGTACTGGTAGGAACCGGCGGGGAGCGAGAAACACTGCCAACAGCTCCAGGCAATTAAAATGCCAATGCAACCGAAGTCTGGTGTACGAACCTGTAGCTGCATGCTCGATACACACAGCCCTCCAGCCCTTACTGGAAGCATCTGTCAGAATGACAGCATGACTGGACACTTGTTCTAAGGGCACCCAGGTCCGTAGAAGGCAAGCTCCATCCAGGGACTGAAGGTGCGGCAACACAGCATAGTGATAGACACCTGGTGCGTCTCCATGCGCCATGCCCATCTGGGGACCCGATCGCGAAGCCAGCGCTGAAGTGGTCTTATATGAACAAATAAGTGGCAAGATAGCAGCTACAAATGTCATATGCCCCAGGAGCCTCTTAAAACTTTAGTGAGACCTCTGTAAATTGCTGAATTTATAGGACAGGGCAGCGCTTGCCCGATACATTATTAGTAAGTGCACCGTGATGGACCGGGGGCAGAACTTGCTCTTTCTCGGTTGACCTGAAACCCCAACAGGCCGAGGTGCCGGAGCACCAGGTCCCTGTGCATAATCGACTAGTTCAAAGAGCTGAAAAATATAAACCAGTCAATGAATAATCCAAAAATGCTTTTACTGCCATGCTCGGCCCCTGTCGCACACCGGAAAAAACTTGGTTTAAAGAGGAGAGTTTTTTGCAAGACATGGAGTGAGCGTCCTTCAGGTCTATATCTGCAACCAATCCCACGGACGTACGCACTGGGGGATGCGTTTCTGCATAAGCATCCCATTCGGCATCCTGAGTGGATGACAAATCAAAACGCGCAGATAGCATTGGTATAACCCACCGCTCTCTGGGTACGATGAAGTGGGGGCGTAAACCCACTCTTCATCTCAGCTGGAGGGACCGGCTCGATTGTATCCTTCGCCAGGAGGATAACAATCTTCTCACGCGAGACAGCGGTGGCATAGCGATGACCGCTTAAATACACACCATGAACTCGAGAGGTCAACAGCGAATTAAAATGCATAGGCGAGTCTGACCGTCCGCGTGAGCTACTACGATGGGCTGAGCAGTGCTAACCAGGCTGACAGATTCCAAACGAGCAGCATCACTGGAATGGACGCTGACGTACCCTCGAAGGGGCAGCTTCGGGATGGGGAGTGCTCAACCCGGGAAGCGAAGCGTTCCAAGGAAGAGCTGAAAATAAGAGATTGACTCTTATCTTCTTCCCAGGATCCCGCGGAGTGGCTGGAGGTGTGAGAGAAGAAGCCCATCCTCTGGCGCCCTCAAAGCCTGTGGCGAGGTGCACCAAAGTTGAGAGCTGGAAGGCAGCGTGTCCCATGCGTCCCACGTGTCAGCACATTCACAAGCCAGTGGAATGGGCTGAGCGTTTTGGAGCCGTGGGAAGAGCGCTCTTGGCGAGGAATAGCCAGCGCAAACGGGTCTGGTGGGGAAGCAGTTTTCCGAGCCCACCAAGAGATGACCTGTTATATCACGCACGACTGATCTCTCACCACTGAGGACTCCTGGGTAAATTCCCCAATAGTGTCGCTGAGTAGGCCTGCCTGGGATATGGGCATGCCAAGAAAGGGCACTTTGTCGACGCGGCACATATCTGCCAGGGTAAGCCAAGAGTGGCATTTCCAGACCACTTGTGTGGCCATCGTCCTCCCCAGGGCACGAGCGACTGACTTGAAGGTCATGAGAGCGTAGTCGACCACCTTGCGGTGCTTACGCATAAGCCTGGGGAAGAACCGCCCCTGTGCAGCACAGCCAGGTGATGCCGCGGTGCAGGGCAGAAGCGGCGTAGCCCACAGCGGTGTGGGCTCTGGCCATGAGAGACACAGATAACCCACCCTCCTTGGACGGGGGTCTCAGCTTACCCCTCCAGGTGGCGGCGCCCACCACCTGAGGAATAGCTTTGTACCCACTGACCGCCTTGCCATTAGGGGAGATGAAGGCGGAAGTGCACGAGGACCGGGCAGAGAAAAACGCTCTCCATGCCAGCATGTGCTCGCTGTGCGCCCCTGGGAAGAAGGGGACGGGAGCTGGAAGATTCATCTTTTATCAGCCCACACGTCACACCTTCTAGTCGGTCCAGCAGTGACATGATGGATCCCCAGACCCGTGCCCATCATCCGGAGATAGGAACCACCGCATCCAGAAACGCACAGTCAGAACAGTGTCTTGAAAAAGACATGTTGATTGACTGTGTTTTCTCTTTTAGGACTGTGTTCTCTCTTAGGAAAATCTGCTCTTTTATTGGAAACTGCTCTTTTTGTGCACACCAGCAAAACGCCCAGGGGACAGGAAATCCCAGATCAATCACCGAGTAAACTGCTTTCAGTCTTGAAATCAGGTTGTCTTCAGTCTCGTGAGTGGCTCTGAAGCAAAATTCTAATGCTCACTGCTCAGCTGCTGGCCTTTATAGCCCACTAATGGCTGTCAGCTGTGGAGCTGAGCTCTGCCAATTCATTTGGCATTCATTGGCCCGTTTTCTTACTCTTCAGAGTGATTGGTCGTCTGGCAAACTCCCATAGTCTGTTTACAGACGCACGTTGGAGTTCACATATGAAGTGGAACTGAATTATAGAACTAAACTGTTAATGCAGTGATGTCTTATTCTCTATCAGACGCTGACAGCTCATCTAAGATGTCCTTCTTCACTTGTGCATAGAAAGCATGAACTAAATTCCAATGGCTATCAAATGTTTGTCATCTCACATGTTTTTCTGATAAGTGACCAAAAATACTTTACATTTTGCTGACTGTCATAGTTGAAGCTCTTTCAGTGGGATGCATGGGAAGATGAGAGCTGAATATAGGAATAAAAATCAAAGTATCTGCAGACTTGGATGCACCTCAAAGCACACGCTATTATCTGTCATCACCTCAGCACCAGCATTACCCATGCATGCAGCTGTAACGGTGGGATGTAGGAGAGGGTTCAGTGGGAAAGTGCATTTCATTGTAGCCAATAAAAGCCAAAGAGAAATCAATATGCTTGGAATAGTGTTTTATTTATTTATTATTTTGAATGTTTAGTGCAGGTTGAGTACTGGACTAGCTGATTACAGAAAGCAGGTGAAATGAGATCTGTGAATTGACTTGTTGATGTTCATTAAAACACATGATCAATAAATTATATCCTAAGATTCAAAATTTGCCAAGTTTTTTTTTCATTATAAATTTCTTAAAACATTACATTATTTATTTCATAAAATAAAATGTATTGTGTAAATGCTGTGCAAGTGTGTGGATTCATCAAGAGATACATACATTGTATATATTCAACAGAGGCTCATTCTAAAAACGTACCCCTATATACATTTCTGGAGAGCACCAAATACGTCCCAGGAGCTCTTTTTTTTTTTTTTGCAGTTTTTGTTTTCACGAATTCACCAGAGCTCGATGTGTATGTTATTTGAGATCTCAATTTTCTCCCGTGAGTGCCATTCGCGCCTGCTCTTCTCGCATAAATCCGTTGTCTACTGTCTGACCGATCGACTGACCGATAGTGTTTTCAAAAGCACAGATTGACCTGCCTCCGCACTTCTCTAAACCCAACCAACAGTGTTTTCAAAAGCAATCCAGAAAATAAGAAAAGCCCTCGTGGTTGCCTGATTTTTATCATGCTTTCAGATCTTACCACATTCTCACCCAGTTATTTACTCGTTTATTTTATTTTTTGGCTTTTGCTTTTGTCTTAGCTGCTTTCTGGAACCATTCTTCGCCGGACTCGAATCCCCTTGTCACAGTCAACTCCGCTCCAGATCACAAGTCCGTCGACGTGTGCAGCGAGCCACCGGACAAACTGGTAACAGCGGGAAAGCCATCCACACGGAGGTAATCGGTCAGCTGGTAAGCACAAAAAGGAACAGTGTCCTACCACTACCATACGTAGCTTTCGTTTTAAAGATGAAATGCAGCCATACGTAGCCCTGGCTACATAATTCGCTGTCTCCAGAAATGTATATAGGGGTAAGTTTTCAGAATGAGCCTGTGTTGTATATATTACAAGATTTATATTTTCCTTTTTTCCTTTCCTTACATTTCAGACACACTTCCTTCTTGGGCATGTCCACAAGAAAGCCGGGCTTGTCACACAGATCACCTAGACTGGTTATCCACTGACCTAAACCCTTCTCTAAAGCCAACCAATAGAGTTTTCAATGCAAACACAAGAGAAAAGTGCATTACGACCACATAGTTTTACTTTAATTTTACATAAATCACATGAACAACACTATTGACCATGCCAGAAAAGTTGTCCATATAGATGAGAGAAGCAAACATGTTTGATAACAATCAGTTTTAAATATCATTAGTGTTAAAAGGAACAATAGCTGTTGATGTCATACTGCCCCATAGCATTAATTTTAACCAGAAACTGCAGTCAAATGTATGTTTAAGAATGTATGTTTTTATGTTTTCACAAAGATGTAGGCTAACGCATATATTTCCAATGAGCCTGTGTTGAAACATTTGAAAGCAACCATCGCCAATCAGCAATCCACAATGTATAAAAGGCAAAGAGAGTTTTCTGATTCAGACTAAGAATTCTTCAAAAAAATGTATCAATTGACAAAAGTCATTTGTTTGTGAATGCGCAACACCAATTACACAGTGTGAAAGGCATGCTGTCTATGTATTATCTCACAGTAGGCCATATTTTTTCACATTAATGCAGTTTGTAAGCTCACAGCTCAGGCAGATTTTATTTGTTTTGCTTTTTGGCATGGTGCTGCAGATTCACCTGCTGAAAAGCACTGCAGGAAACATGGAATTGCTGGTTCCCCTGACTCTATTTCCTGTTTAAATAGCTTAGGGCTGGCACAGAGACAGGTATTACTCCTCCAGACACATATTTCATATCTGTTGGGTACAAGACACATTCTATACATAGTGTTAACCTCCCAAAAATCACTTTCACCACCAAAAGCATAGGAAATATAGTTCTTCGTCTACAGCAAGGATCTCCCAATTTGTGTCTGCCCAATTCCTGGATATAAAATATTTACTTGACGAAGTGTAATAGGAACATCAACAGTAGTGAATGAGAATCCAAGGGGGAACACGCATTTATTGAAGAAACACAAAAATAAGTAATCCAGTCCAGGGTTAGGAGAGCAATCCACATCAATGAAACAAGAACATAATCCATAAAGGGAATTAGTAATTAGATAGGAATATTTGGAGTGTGAGTCTGTCCAGTTTATGTTATAAACAAAACATTCAAGTACCGCAGAGATATACTAACCACAGACCTTATTTTACTCATTAA
Organism: Danio choprae; assembly: GCA_903798125.1. Classification (NCBI taxonomy): domain Eukaryota; kingdom Metazoa; phylum Chordata; class Actinopteri; order Cypriniformes; family Danionidae; genus Danio; species Danio choprae. Next base: position 768,812 of record CAIGQW010000302.1, on the reverse strand, counting down.
TTGAAAATCCCTATTATAAAACCCATAGACAAATCTTAAAGCAACCCTTGGCAAACAATTTTTCCTGGTTCTGACTTGCTGGTTTCCTGCACCAATCTATAATGAACATAGATAATGGGGAACAGCAAAACACTACAAAACACAACTTAATACAGAAGACTGGGATCATATATATGATATGCAAATAAATAGGCCTGCATGACCAAAATGTTTAATTCATATCATTTTGACAATCTGAATCAGAATTTCAATCTGAATTGTGATATAAAATTGTCTTTCTACTTCTGAAGCATCCAAACACAGCAAAGACTGCTGTTTAAGAAAAAAAAGATAAAAGTAGCGATTACATTTTGCTGTTCATACTTAAGTTGATGTAACAAGGTAAAACACAAATATTTGTGGATGCATTTCCACAATTGCATAGACTGTCAGGTGTCTGTTCTGTGTTTTCCATGTCATGTGATTCCTTTGTTCTGTTTCCCGCCGTTTCCCATGTTCATTAGTTTTACCTGTGTTCATCCCCTGTATGTAATCAGTTTAATAATTTTCCTTGTATTTATACTCCTGTGTTTGGTCCAGTCCCTTGTCCGGTATTGGATTGTCTGATTGTCATTCCATATTGTCTTAACCCCATGTCTTTCCTAAGTCTCCTGTGAATGAGTGAGTGAGTGAGTGAGTGAGTGAGTGAGTGAGTGAGTGAGTGAGTGAGTGAGTGAGTGAGTGAGTGAGTGAAAATAAATTTGTATTTTGATGAATCCCGTGTTCCTGTGCCTTCATGTGGAAAGTGAACGTGACATAGGCTTTCTGCATAATAACTTTCAAGTTATTTCAAGAAATTTTAAACCATGGAGCTTTTGTTTTGGCAGAATATTAACAGATAATAAAATAAACACAGATAGTTTACTACAAACAGCAAATTAAAGTGTTTACTTAACATTGGACGCATGGTAGGCATCCCCCAAAACAAAAATAAAAAAACTAACATTTCACATACATATAAAAAAATATATATATATTAATAAAAAATATATAAAAATAAGAACACTGTTTTTAATATAAATAATAATATAAATAAATAATATTGGTATAAAACAGAAAACAAATAATGGGTTAAACAATCTAATAAGTATAGCATGATTAAATATGATTCAAATAAACAAATATTCCAAAATTTTATCAAAATAAATACAAATTGATAAAAATAAAATTCTTTGGCAGAGCATATGTGCAAAGAGAATAAGCTTCCCTAGAAGGTCTCTCTGCATATTTTCCGTTACCTGTCTCAGCCATAAGCATACGCAGAAATAGTGACATATATAAAAAGACATGCGCCTGATAAATCTGTGCTTACGTGCGTGCATGTGTGAATGAGTGTGTGCGCAGGTGTGTCGGCAAAGGAAGTGAGAACCTGAATGCATGAATATTCCATCTGGAGTGAAATAAGGTGATCGTGTTCTTACATACACACTGAATATACATTCACGGTGTAAATAGGCAGAGCTATGAACTGTCTAAGGATGTGTTGTCAAACAGGTTCAGCTTCTCAGACAGTGGTAAAGATACTGTTGTCTTCTGCCTGTCTTTGTGTCCTCTTGTCTTTCAACCCACCATCTGTCCATGTGGTTGTTATTTCCCCCAGACTCTCCATACTAGCAGAAACCATTTAATTAAATGAGGATAGTGTTGCCATGAGATTATTAGGTAAATAACAACTATGTAAATGTATTATTGATTGAATTATTGATTGATGGGCCTCACGATGGCGCAGTGGATAGCACGTTCACCTTACAGCAAGAAGGTCGCTGGTTCGAGCCTCGGCTGGGTCAGTTGGCGTTTCTGTGTGGAGTTTGCATGTTCTCCCCGTGTTGGCGTGGGTTTCCTCTGGGTGCTCCGGTTTCCCCCACAAGTCCAAAGACATGCGGTACAGATGAATTGGGTAAGCTAAATTGTCCGTAGTGTATGAGTGTGAATGGGTATGTATGGATGTTTCCCAGAGATGGGTTGCAGCTGGAAGGGCATCCGCTGCGTAAAACATATGCTGGATAAGTTGGTGGTTCATTCCGCTGTGGTGACCCCAGATTAATAAAGGGACTAAGCCGAAATGAAAATAAATGAATGAATGATTGATTGATTTTAAGAAGAGGCAGAAAAAGAATCAAAGTCTGTTGTTATAATATTAAATGATGTAAGTGAAAGCTTATGGGATGCTCTTCTCCTTATACGAGCTTTTCAATTCCTACATTCTTTTTGTTCTTTTGACTTTACTGCTCACAGGAAGTCTTAAAGGGATCAAGGCTAGCAACATACATTTCTGGAATACGTTCAGTGCACTGCAGGCTTCCTGTGATGGCCTCCTGCATTGCGAATTCCTCCTGATAACTCATGAGATAGCCTGCTATGGGAAATTGGGAATTGCAGTGAAATCTCTTTTCCTGTTTTTTTTTTTAGGTTTCCGTAGACTATAGACTTTCATTTTTCATTTTGAGGGGTTGGGAGGTGTTGTCTAGGGATTTACCTTTTAACCAGTTTTTGGATTGTACTTTGCAGATAGAGCTCTTACTCGTGCTGTGTATTATTGCACTGTCTTCACATTTCTATGGATTTTTAAGGGACTGTTGTTTCCGCACTGGTTTGTGATTCATCTTTTTTTGCGTTTGATTGATATTCCATGCATCTCCTTTATGCAACTCTAATGCAGTTGTTTACATTGATTTTGATTCAGCACCCATATTTTTCATTGTACATTAGGTGGTGACTCAACACAGTACTGAAACAGCTTATTGTACAAAACGTGAACAAAATATCCTTAAACTCTAATGCTGAAATGTATTATGATTATGCATTATATTTACTCAGCTGATTCACTGTACAAAATACACTGCAGTCAGCACAAACTTGTTTATTATTATTGCAAGAGAACCCATATTTAATATTTAATTTTGAAGCAGGTTGCATAAGAGTTTTTCTTTTTTTGTAATTAATTCATGATTTTGAATAGCTTCTCACACAAAGCCACCACACCTGACCAGCTGGACATCTGCCGATGTTCACCTCAAGTTTAAACATGTTTTCATGAGTCAAACAAATGTGGGTTATAATGAATGGTGTGGTGTGATGTCAGTGATGTCAAGTGCCACTAGATATCATGTAGGTTTGATTTTGACATTTGTGGGGACAAAAAAAGCATTTCTGTTCTCAATTTGTCGCATTTAGAAGAGGGTTTTTATGTAATCTAAAGCATTTATTTATGGGTATGGAAGCCACTTGAGTTTTTCCATGACAGTGTGATTTATATGACGACTTTGAAATGATTTCACACACGTCTTACTGACAGATAAATCACACATTCTTATTTTTCTTGCTTTTGTTGTTGTTATTGTGATTTTTGGGTGTTTTCAAAGTGGAAAGGTGTATCAGTCTTAAAGTTTCAAATACAGATGGCAACATTGTGAAAACAATCCCTATTCAAACAGATCTACAAAAATCTATTTTACATGCAAGACTACTATAGTAGATGGCAATGTCCCTTTGTGAAAAACAGCAACAAATGACACAAAAAAATTGTGTTGTTGTTGTGTTGTTTTGTTATAAGCATAAAAATAAAAGGTTTAAAATGGAGATGAGTAAACACCTCAAAGTTTAAAGAAGGTAAAGATATCAGAAAGAGTTCAGTTTGTTTTTGTATTTACAATAATCTCTCTGGTCAAATCTGTGGTAAGACCATGTTAAAAAGTGAACAATCTGAGTATATGTATTCATTTATACTTAATTCATCTTATTTTTCTATATAATCATTTACAAGCAATCATGTGATTATCATTTGATTACTTATATTTAATCATTTATTATTTTACTATTAGATTACTTATTAATTAAGGGCATCACGGTAGTGCAGTGGGTAGCACGACCGCCTCACAGCAAGAAGGTCGCTGGTTCGAGCCTCAGCTGGGTCAGTTGGCATTTTTGTGTGGAGTTTGCATGTTCTCCATGTGTTTGCGTGGGTTTCCTCCAGGTGCTCCTGTTTCCCCCACAGTCCAAAGACATGCGGTATAGATGAATTGGGTGGGCTGGGTTGTCCGTGGTGTATGTTTGTGAATGGGTGTGTGTGGATGTTTCCCAGTGATGGGTTGCGGCTGGAAGGGCATTCGCTGCGTAAAACATATGCTGGATAAGTTGGCGGTTTATTCCGCTGTGGCGACCCCAGATTAATAAAGGGGCTAAGCCGAAATGAAAATGAATGAATTTATGAGTGTGAATGAGTGTGTATGGATGTTTCCCAGTGATGGGTTGCAGCTGGAAGGGCATCCGCTCCGTAAAACATATGCTGGATAAGCTGGTGGTTCATTTCACTGTGTCGACCCCAGATTAATAAAGAGACTAAGCCGAAAACAAAATGAAAGAATTACTTATTAATTGTTGTTATCATAATTTTTTATAATTAATTTTACTAATGTTTAATTAATACTTTCTAAAGGATGCTATACAATAATATATTTGTTGTGTCTAAATTAGATTATGGTGCAAAAATGTAGCACACCCCAATACATATTAAATAAGTTGGGAAAAATATGAAATAATTTCAGGATTATTATTATTATTATTATTATTATTATTATTATTATTATTATTAT
>CAIGQW010000302.1:715431-743682 GCA_903798125.1 Danio choprae | reverse complement strand
ATATATATATATATATATATATATATATATATATATATATTAATAGAGTTTAACCAACTGATAGACTTAATGGTTTTAACATCTAAAGGTGCTTCCTACACATTCATGTCTAAAATGGCGCTAACACATCTTTTTTTGAAAATACATATATATTTAAAAACTAAATAAATAAATTAAATACAAATTAAATGATTATGTGTATTTTGATTATGTGTATAGTCTCAAAGCATCTCAGCCATTTTTTTATTATTTACAAAAACATTTTTGAGGGAAAAGATTTATAGTGGGGCTTCAAATTGATGAATGCACATTAATGATTCATTGAAGTATTTAAAATTGTTTAGAGTTAAGATTTTAACAATTGCACCAAACTAGGACAAAGTAATCTGATCAAACATTTTTTTAAAATCCAAATAGTTTACAGATTATTTAATAAAAACAAATAAACAAACATAAATAAATAAATAAGTGAAATAATAATAATAAAAAATAAATAATAGTAAATAAATAAATAATTAATGCATGGAGGACAACTTGATTTGTAAAGGAGAATGTGACAATTAAATTAATTATATTTAATTTTTAAAAAAATGATTTCCCAGTACTGGGTTGCACTGTGGCGACCCCTGATAAATAAGGGACTAAGCCGAAAGAAAATCAATGAATGATTGAAAACTTTAAAAGAGAAAAATGGTATTTTGAATTGTAAAATAAGATTGCTGTTTTAACTGCACTTCCATCAAATAAATGCAACAACCCACACATTTTGAACAGCATTGTATGTACTCCTCAACTGTCTAATTAAAATGAAATTGATCCCCAAATCTACACAAAATCCAGATGGCTTCTCTTTCTCCACTGACCACTCCTGCCGAACTGAACAAACATGTTTTGTACATGTCTCCTCATGGACGTTTGCCCTTGTATGCACCATAAGCCTTCTGAATCCACAAGACATCTTTGTGTGAGGACAAATACAGTTATTATAATTATATTATATTGCCTTATAATTTGTCTCTATTTTGAGTTCTTTCATTGTGTGAAAAAGAGCCACATAAAAAAAAAGTTCCCACCTTTGTGATTCACTGAAAAAATAACAGCATACAGCTTGAGAACGAATAACTCATACATTTTAATTTTCATATCCTGAAGACTGCTCATAAACCACAATAACAGGAGGGAGAAAAAAAATTACGGCGATTTAATGCTTCTGTTAGGCAAGGCATCAACTGTAAATAATAAATTAAAGCGTAAATCTTTCGGCAGCCTTTGTGTTCTCGGGTAAAGCATCATCCAAGCCTCAGAGGTCTGTTATACTTAAAGGCAGATGCTCTGAGGAAGACATCTCAGTCATTTCAAGAGCATTAAGTAAACAGTGACAGTTATCATAATTTCCCGAGCACCTAAGGGGGCTCAGTAGGGTACAGCGAGCTTTTAGACAGACGAAGGAAATTCCTTTGCCTCTGGAGTGCGCTCAAACAAACAAGCAGATGATGTCTCCAGCAAGAACGCTTTATCAGAATACATACAGGCTCTCCGGGGTGGTTTCTTGAATACGTTTACAGGGCTTGAGATATTCACTGCATAGTCATTGTGATACACGCAAACTGCAGCAACACGTTTTCACTCACTTTTTAACTGGTCTCCCTTTGGTGTCATTTTAAAATGTTCAGGGTATTGCGTTACTTCCAGTTGTTTGCCTTATTTGTCAGACCAAGACGTATTTAGTTCTGCATGAATGTAGAAATTAGTTTGCACTGAATGACTAGACTGAGGTAAATGCGATGCTGTGTGATTGTTTACAAGCGTTTGTGAGGCTAAAACAATGATTAAATGATTATACAAGATGTTCATTTGTGGTTATTTTGTGCTGTAACTAGTAGTAAAAGGAAATCAGTCACAACAAAAGTGCTGTTTACACTAGTGCATTTTCATTTTGAAACGTATACGTTTTTTTATAGTTACGACTTGCGTCTACACTACGTGACAATACAGGTGTGTTTTAAAAAAAACCAGTAGACTGAAAAAGCTGGTGTTCTGTTCCAGTATGGACTGAAATCCAAACTTTGAAAATGGACGCATGGCTATCTACAATCGCTCTCTGATTGGTCTTCTAGACTATCCTTGTGTATCATTCCCTGATTTGTCGAACTTCTCTCATGTGACCATTAAGCAACCAGCTGACGCCAAGTATATATGCATATGCCCAGTGAGTGTGAATGCTCGCGTATTATGTGTTTTACTCTATACAGTGTGAACAAAGATAATTTTTCTGAAAATCAGTAAAAATGTCAATGTAAAATGCCGTCTTAAAATAAAAATGCACAAGTGAAGAGTGGCAAAACTGCATTTATAGTTTGAATGTCCTGATAAAATTAACAGAATTTGAAATATCAGTATGGTGTATCATTGTATGTATGTATGGTGTGCACACACACGCACGCACGCACACACACACACACACACACACACACACACACACACACACACACACACACATATATATATATAATGTCGGGTAAAGTTAAATCATGCAATCAACTGGTTGTATGTATAGGTTAAAAGTTCAATCTTAGTGTATATACTAAAAAGGAATTTCCTTCGTCTGTCTAAAAGCTCAAAATTGACTTAAATTGATTCAGATGTATAGTGAATCAAAAGACCTGTATGAAATCTGTATGCTATCTATATGCTTTTTGAGTTTGTCATTCTGTGTTCCAGGAAACTGCTTTTCAGGCTGTGAAACGTCCTGGTTACGTACATAACCCATGTTCCCCGAATAGGGAACAGAGACGTGTGTCTGGAACTAGACATATGGGAGTTTGCCACACAACCAATCACTCTGAAGAGTAAGAAAACGGGCCAATGAATGCCAAATGAATTGGCAGAGCTCATCTCCACAGCTGACAGCAATTAGGTATTAGTGGGCTATAAAAGCCGGCAGCTGAGCAGTGAGCATTAGAATTTTTGCCTGCTGAAGAGCCGATCACTCAACTAACAGCTGGAGACTCAGCTGCTGTGGCAGTGAAGACATACGTCTCCGTTCCCTATTCGAGGAACGTGGGTTACATACGTAACCAGGACATTCCCCATCATGAGAACTCCAACATGTGTCTGGAACCAGTCATATGGGAGAGTGTATGGAAAACGCCACAGCACCTAACCCCGTCACCCTCCTGATGTGCAGTTTGACAAGTATAGCGTAAGCGCACCAACATTACCAAAAGCGCAACCTTCCAACGTCCCCTTGGCCCAAAAAATTACCATACATGGGCATAATTAATAGAATTTAGATTGGGGGTCGTAATGTGCTTGTGGTGAGGGGGCGGGGCCGAGAGCCGTGGGAACTGAATGAGGCCAAGGCGTAAGTGCATACAGGTGCAGCGCACACCGGCCTCGAATCCCACGGAAGGAGCTCTGGACTATAAGAGGAGGAACGAAGGCAGAGGAAGCTGAGAGAGGTCCAGGCCTGGACAGTTATGTTTTGTTTGTTTTGGTTTAGACGGCAATCTCCGTGAGGAGCTGTGGTCCCTTTTATTAATAAATATCTTTTATAAAGATTCGTCGGTTCTCCGCCTCCTTCTTCCCGGCGGCCAGGTGGCCGCGAACATTATTACAGTGATGCCGAAATACGGGAGAAGGAGGGACGCGTTGTCCAGTCGTACTCGCCGCTGAGAGGGGTGAGTGTTCGGGAGTAAACCCGAGTGGGGGAGAAACCCGTCCGTCTGCAGAGAGCGCCGGAGCGGTCAGGGGTTGGCGAGGTAAGGATCTGCCTGCTGCCGTCTCCCAGCATGGGGAGGAGCAGGGGACGCGGGTTTCACCCCGGAAGGGAAAGCGCTGAAGGGAGCCATCCCAGAGAGACCGGGGGAGTCACCGTTGTCTGCCTTGATGCCGAAGCCTGCGTCCATCCACCAAAGCGGGAGCGGAGCAGGAGACCAGAAATGCCGCCACCCCGAAGATCCCCCGCCGGACGCCAAAAGACGAGTGGGTGGATAGATTCCTCCACAGGGACCCAGCACGTCACCGATCTCTCAGCTGGTGGAGGACCGGGAGACAGCGTGTCAGGAGAACCGAGCCAATAATTTTTTTTTTTCTTTTCTTTTCTTTTGCCTCTCTCCCCTCTCTCAGTCAAAAGTTGAACAAAGTAATACTACCTTGTATCACAAATAGAGTGATTTAATATGTGCATCCAGTTGACTCTCTTTATCTGTGTAAATATTTTGCAGCAGTCGCAGTTATCTCACTACCCAGAGAGGAAGATAGAGGAGTTCAGTCTACTCTGTCTTTCCTCCTGTTTTTTCCATCTCCTTTTCTCTCGGCCCATCTCATATAGGTCTCGCGGGTGCTGTGGCGCCAAGACACCCCCCCCCGAAGTATGCACAGGCACGGGGTGGGCAGACCAATACGGGCATACCAGACATCACACTGAGCCAAGCACTCGACTTCTCTGCTGAGTCGAGTGCTGGGGGCCTCTGAGGAATTCTCTAGGGTTCGCCAAGTGGGAAAATTACTAGCAGAATAAAAAAGGCGCATCTCCGGGTTAGGGAGCATGGCGCAGCAAGCGTTTTTGACACCGACCTTAATATCCTCCCAAATGACCAGTACCCAGTAATCGGGAGGAAACCAGCTCCACTCGAAGATTATAAAATCTTGCGAATGTGTTAGGTTTTGCCCTGCCCGCAGTTCTACAAATCTGTTAAGAGGCACCGCTCTTTTAAGTGTGCTCTCTTTCCCGGGGGACACGGCTCGCCCTGGCACAGGAGCGAGGGCGATGGCATAAACTATAAAGTGGACCAACCTCTGCTTTGATAGGGCACTTCCCTTCTGCCGATCTCAACAGAAAAGAGCTGCTTAGAAACATATGCTCTACGTGTCACATTAAGCGCAGTGCACGGACATAGCAATAAAAGGGCTGGGTCTGCCTCCTCTGCAGACAGCACTTTCAGGTTCACTACCTGATATAAAGGGGTGGTAGGAACTTTGGCACATAGCTGAACCGGGGTCTCAGGTAAACGTGAGAGTAGGTCGGTCCGAATTCCTGGCACGATTCGCTGACTGAAAATGCCACCGGAATCCTAACCCTCCTGAATGATACCAACGTGACCAGCAGAGCTGCCTTCATGGACTGAAAACTTATAGATACTGAATCGAGTGTCTCTACAAACCTAACCATAACCACTAGGGCTAAAGAGATCCCAAGAGGGCAAGAGAGGAGGGCGGGGATGGAATTAACCCTCTCGCGGCACGCACCTCTGAGGAACCGGCTGATAAGGTTATGCTTTCCCATTGCGCTGCCATCCGCCGCTCCACAGAGAGCGGGGATAGCAACCCGCCAAACCTTCAGTGTTTCAGTGGGCACGCCATGCCCATCTGGGGACCCGATCGTGAAGCAAGTGCTGAAGTGGTCTCATATGAACAAATAAGTGGCAAGATAGCAGCTACAAATGTCATATGCCCCAGGAGCCTCTGAAAACTTCAATGAGACCACTGTAATTGGCAAATTTATTGGACAGGGCAGCGCTTGCCGATGCGCTGTTAGTAAGTTCACTGTGATGGAGACAGAGTCCAGCTCGGTGTGTTAACAAGCCAGTGAAATGGGCTGTATTGACGGATCGTTTTGGAGCCACAGGAAGAAAGCTCTCGGCGAGGAATAGCCAGTACGGATGGGTCTGGTGGGGGAGCAGTTTTCTGAGCCCACGAAGAGATGACCTGTTCCATCGCGGCTGATCTCTCACCACTGGGGGGTCCGCGGGCCCGGAGGCGACGGATAAACCCCCACTGTGATCCTCAGATCTGCTCGCGTGCTAACCGCTTTTAAAGGGAGCAACGGGGGTGGCTTGGAAGCCGTGATCTCAGCTGTGCAACAGCCATGCTCTCACAGTGAATGCACAAGCCGTGAGCACCGCATCGACATGCTGGTCCCCAGACCTGTGATGCGGTACCCACGCCCATCATCCAGAAATAAGAACCATCGCATCCAGAAACGCACAGTCAGAACAGCGTCTTGAAAAAGACGAGTTGATTGACTGTGTTGCTCTCTTAGGAAAATCGGCTCTTTTATTGGAAACTGCTTTTTTTGTGCACACCAGCGAAATGCCCAGGGGACGGGAAAGCCCAAATCGACCGCCACTGTCGTGTCATTTCCCGCACTGGTGAGTAAACTAATTTCAGTCTTGAATTCAGGTTGGCACATAGAGTGTCTTCAGTCTCGTGAGAGGCTCTGAAGCAAAATTCTAATGCTCACTGCTCAGTTGCCGGCTTTTATAGCCCACTAATGACTAATCGCTGTCAGCTGTGGAGCTGAGCTCTGCCAATTCATTTGGCATTCATTGGCCCGTTTTCAGAGTAATTAGTCGTCTGACAAACTCCCATATGTCTGGTTCCAGACACACGTTGGAGTTCCCATGATGTGGAACAGCTTTTTCAGGCCAAAAACAGAAAGTGATAAAAAAACAAACAAAAATCATCATTGTTTTTGTTTTATACAACCGCATTAAAAGAACTTCAAGCTAAAGCGCTTTATGCAAGGAACAGAAAAAAAAATGCTTTTAATCTTTGAAAATGTTTCCACCTCATTATAACAAAATAATTTTTTTGTTAGATTTTTTTATTTTTTTATTTTATCAGTCTTTACAATTTAAATGCCAGCTGATATTATTTCACTGTCAAACCTGATGCTATGAGTGTTAACGCAGCATTTTTATAATGTGTTTTTGATTTGAATGGTACAGATGGAGATGCTAATGATTCGATTCATCAAAAACAACCGTTTAGCCTCTCAAGATTTGGAACATTTGTAATTATTTTAATGAGTTGTGACTAGTTCTATCTGCCTCTTATATTCTGTGTTTTATATTAACAGATGGTTCAGTTTAAGGTAGAGGTTGGGTTAGGTCTTTACAAACATCAATATTATTATTATACTGTATATGTTCTAATGTCCGTGTTTGTATGCATTGATATACATTTAATTTGAGTGCCTGAGCTGTTCTTTTTCTTCATTAAACATTGGATCTTGCACACATGCACGGAAACACAAAAACATTATATTGTAAGTACACTTGTTTAATTGAAAGTCAGGCAGTGCTTTATTTTGATGGTCTTCTTTAGACACTTTGATGACTGTAAGTAATTTTTAAATGTAAAAAGCAAATGTCAACTAGTAGTCATTAGTTTATTAGTAGAAGGTCTCCTTAATATCTGCTACCCTTTAATGGTTTCTAAACCTAACCTAACAAAAATCAATAATCTAATCTAACCTAATCTAAAAATAATCTACTGAAAATACATTTCCCATGGTCTTTTGATTTGTGTATCGACATCAAAAGTGTCTCACTGAGAGTACTCAGTGTGATTAAAAGTGACACCAAGGGTTCACTTTAAACATTAAAATGTGATGAGTTAGGAGTGTGAATGGGTTGAACATACATGTGCCAGAAACACTTTATTTTGATGATCTCCTTTAGGGCTTTGACACAAGCTGACGCCAGAGAAAATGTTGCAAGTAATGTCTACAGCCAACTGCCAGCTAGCATGTTACCTGCCAGCTACAAGTCTGTTACTGTCTATATAAACAATTACGAGTCTATATTTATAATTCAGAACAGAAAACCAAAACTAGGTACTGGGGCACCCCAAAATCTGAGCAGCCTTCTGTTTGTGTCATCCTGAATTGTTTGCATACTTTTATCACCTTGCTTTTATATTTGTTTGCTAAACTAAAAAGCCAATCAGAGTTCTTTTTCACTGACGGTGCCAAAGGATGCAAATTCACAAGTTCAATTGGCAAAAAAGCTGACTGGGTCTGACTAGTGCAGACGATGCAAGCTGACTAATATTCAACAATAGTAAATGTTGTTTGATGACAGCTTTGGACATTCTGTTGACTGTAAGTGTGTGTTCACACTTCCAGCATAGATCTCATCTTTTAAAAATATGAGATTTTTTTGTCCTACCTGTTTACATTGAGGGCCTCACGGTGGCGCAGTGGATAGCACGTTCGCCTCACAGCAAGAAGGTCGCTGGTTCGAGCCTCGGCTGGGTCAGTTGGCGTTTCTGTGTGGAGTTTGCATGTTCTTCCCGTGTTGGCGTGGGTTTCCTCTGGGTGCTCCGGTTTCCCCCACAAGTCCAAAGACATGCGGTATAGGTGAATTGGGTAAGCTAAATTGTCCGTAGTGTATGTGTGTGAATGGGTGTGTATGGATGTTTCCCAGGGATGGGTTGCAGCTGGAAGGGCATCTGCTGCGTAAAACATATGCTGGATAAGTTGGCGGTTCATTCCGCTGTGGCGACCCCAGATTAATAAAGGGACTAAGCCGAAATGAAAATGAATGAATGAATGAATGTTTACGTTGACTTAAGACACAACTGACATGTTATTTGTGTTTATACCAATAAACAGCCAATTAGGGTTCTTTCTCTCTCACTGATGCCGTCAATGCAAAGCAATTCAACATGCTCAGTCAGCAAAAAAGCCCCTGGGCTGACTAATGGTATACAATATTTGTGTTTAGCCTAATTCCCTTTACTTTCCTATGGTTGACCTTTGGGTTTTGAATGGCTATGCTATTGAAATGTTTAATATAGTGGTACTATTATTACTTGCCAACATGGTTAAATTAAAATATATTGTGGATGTTTTACTGTGCAAAAAATGTACTTACTAGGAATAATGGAGCTTAATTAATTTTATGTAGGTTTTGAATATATCTAAAATTCAGAAGTGAAATGAAGTAATGGTAAGATTAGCCTATGTTTATCTAAATGAGAGAGACATCAAAATGAAAACAGAATCACCTGATTGCAAAGAATTATTCAGCGTATATACTGTAGCTCATGGAGAAAAGGTTGAAATCAAGTTTCTATCCAACGTTTCTTCCCTTACTAATATACAGATTTAGATATAAGGTTCACTTTAATAGTGTAAGCTAGACATATGCCAATATTCAGTAGTTCAATTTATTCTGATAATGAACATGCACAATATTGATATTGTGATCACTTCAAAATGCTGTGAATAATTATTGATTACTTAAACTTTTTTATTTTCTATTATATTCTATTGTTGTATTTGCAGTGGTTGTTCATCACAGCACCAAATGCCTAAAGACTTATTAGGCGATTTATTTTTAAACATTTTACTATGATGCTTGAGAGTTCATGGGAGTATACCCGACCAGTTAACATGTTTTGTGGACATGGAGAAGGCATTTGACCGTGACTTTTGGCATTTTGTGGGGGGTGCTCTGGAAGTATGGGGTCTGAGGTGCTCTTTTAAGGGCTTTTGTCTCTGTATGCCGGAGCAGAATTTTGCATTGCAGGCAAAAAGTCACACTTATTCCCAGTGCATGTTGGACTCCAACAGGGTTGCCCTTTGTCACCAGATCTGATCATTATTTTTATGGACAGAATATCTAGGGGTAGCCTAGGGCCGGAGAGGATCTGGTTTGGGGACCACAGGATTTCATCTCTGCTATTTGCAGATTATGTTCTCGATTAACCAAGCGGTCAATCTACATTCCTACTCTCATCTATGGATTATAAAGTTTAAATCATGACCAAAAGGACAAGATCTTGGATGTCCGAAGTGGTCAAAATGAGATCCCTTTGCATGATGGCATTGAGCACTCTAAAAGATAGGATAAGAAGAAGTTGTGTCACCTGGGAGGAACTCGGAGAAGAGCATTGAGAGAAGCCAGTTGAGATGGCCCGGGTCTCTCAGTTTGCTAGAGAACACCTTGTTATACCCAGATAAGCTGAAGGAAGTGTCTGGGGAGAGGGAAGAATGGGGTTCTCTGCTGAGACTGCTTCCCCCATGACCCGGCTCCAGATAAGAGGCAGACAATGATGATTATGATAATGGCATGCTAATCTGATCTATGACATGCTGAAATAGTGATAGAATAATCTGTGACTTTTTATAGAACTAGTGTCTGTTAACAATTTCAAATCAAATGCTCCATTTGTCAAGCAGTTAATTCTCACTGAACTCACAGTTGAAAACTACAAAAGCTTCCATGTGACTAATATAAACATGGTAACTTTAAATAATGCGGTTATTTCTCACAGTTCATTTTTAATGCATTAACTAATGTTTACTAATGAGACCTTATTTTAGAGTGTCATCTATTGCAGTTTTTAATTATGCCTGTTAAAGTTTCAGCAATTAATCACAACAAGAAAATTGACATAAGCTAAATGTAAGCACATACAAGGACGTCTGCTTCATGATAATTTTGTGGCAAATGCATCACACTTATATTTGTAGAAGTATATAGCGGTCATTAAATTATTAGTTTTATGTCAGGTGAATATCTCCAACATTTTACTGAATATTCGTAACTGGACGTGAAATTATACTACGTAATGAATAATACTTTAAATCTTATTACATGGTTACTTACCACAAAACATAAATTAGACACAAAACATTGTTCTTAGCTGTAGTAGCTTACTCATTTTTTTAATTAAACTCAAAGCTGACATAAACAAAAATGGCTGAATGGAGCATACACTAACCTACATGTTAACATATCTTGGAATGTAGCAACTGACCAATCAGGATCAAGTATTCCATGGCTGGTAGCTGACATGTAGTTGCAAAGTTTGACAACACGGATGAAAATAATGTCTAAAGGGAGCCATAAAAAGTTACTTTTGTGCTTCTGTCAGTATGCGGCATTTGTTTCATGCTTAGATCGTTTTTGGAAAAAAGAAAAAATGAAGACAAAAATGTGGAAATATGGCGAGGAAAGATGAACGAGGGAAATGTTTTCAGATAGTTCTTCATGCGGCCCTTATCTCGCAAGAGGTAAGAGGCATGGAGATGGAGGCCGATAGAGAAGTAAACGGCAGTGATTTTATAAGCGCTTCGGTACATTGTCTTACGTGTGCAGACACCGAGCAGGAACTCTGATTGCTCAAGAGCCTCATCAAAGAGAACAAGAAAACGAGGAGATTGTGTAGGAGGTAAGTTAAAAAGACCATTTGAAGGTTGATTTTTTGTAAGACACAATGTTAAGTATTAAAAAGAAGGTAATCTTCTCTCAGCATTGTGGGAGTTTATGCCAAATGAGTTTGATGCTCTTTTTACCTTCAGCTTTGTTATTAAGTGCAAATATGTGTGGTGTGTGTTCGCGAGTGTTAATTAAGCCTTTGGTGTCTCTCTTTATGGACCACAGCTTCATGGATGAAATAATTACCTTGAGGTTGATTATGTATACAGAATCCTAGACCTGGTGAATGCATGTGTATAGTGCTTTAAACATCACGACAAAAATATAGTACAATGAAATTGCTCACCAATAAATACAGACGGCACAGACTAGCTAACATTACTGTATGTACGAGGAGCATACAGGTTAAAACAATAATTTTTCCTTGATCCTTTGAAATAAAGAGTCTGATGTAATAAAAACATGTTCTTTCTCCATCTGCAAAGACAGATGCAATGAATTGAATTGTAGCTGTAAACATGGCTTTTACAATCTTTTGATAACAAACAGATAAAAGTGATAGTACACACAAACATGAAAAAATGCTATTAATTTACCCTCAGGACATGTAGATCACAATTTGTTTAATTTGCAAATCAATGGCTGCCAGCAATTTATCAGCCAAACTAAACTAAACTAAACTAAACTAAACTTGAGAATGTTTCCATTAGTTAATGTTAATGTATTTAGAAACACGAAAAAAACAATGAACAATACATTTATTACAGTATTTTTTCATCATTCTCATTTTGCCATTCATTAACTAATAGAACCTTATTGTAAAGTGTGACCAAAAAAACCATGCAAACTGCAAGTTTATACCTGTGGCTTCTGTGGTAACTTTTTTGCAAAATATTTTGTTTAAAATTCCACTGAAGAAAACAATCACCTGAATCTAGGATGACCTAGAACAACAAGAAACTAAAAAAAGTGCATTTAAATAAAGCAAACTATTAGATAATTTAATATTAATGAATTCCATTTTGTGAACTGAAAAATAAAACACTTACACAGCATAACCATTATCAGAAACATAGTTAAACAGATAGTTCTCCCCAAAATGAAAATAGACTCACTATTTACAAGTGGTTCCAAACCTTTATGAGTTTCTGAGAAGATATTTTAAAGAAAGCTGAAAACCTTCAACCATTGACCTTTTAATAGTAGGTTAAAAAAAAATCGAAGTCAGTGGTTATAGGTTTTCAGCTTTCTTAAAAAATTAGCTTTCTTCAATGGTTATAGGTTTTCAAAATATCAGAAGAAAAAAACTCCAACAGGGTTGAAACAAGTAGAGAGTGACTAAATGAGCTTTAATTTGTGGGTGAACGATCCTTTTAAGTACATTTATAAAGTGCATATTATAATAATATCCAAAAAGTCCTTTAAAATAATTTAATGTTTTATTAAGCTTTTGTCATACACTTATTTTGAGATGATTACTCAAAAAGCACATCATAATAATCTAGGCTGTAATTTTAACTAGTGTTTTATTTGATATGACATTTCAAATGCAACTTTAGAATTACAAATGGTTTTATCAATGTAGTTTAGTTTACTAAATAAGATACCAATAACTTATTTTTAAACAGTACGGTAAAATGTACTTTCACAAAATCACAAAATAATTCACTCACAAAAAAAGTCACAAAATAATTCACTCACTCCTTTTTCATTCTTGAATGATTTCTTCTGTGGAACATAAAAGAAAATATTTTGAGAAATGTGACGTTTTTTTTATAACACATAATGTTAATCAATGGTAGTAATAAAAAATATATAAACATCTTTATGTTGCACAGAAGATTGTCATAGAAATTTGTAGTTGTATGTACATGAGGGAAAAAATCAACATGAGATTCACATGTGACTCTGTTCATCAACAAAATTATTATTGAAAGATTCATAAAATCTATAAAAAAGTATGAAAGTATGAAAATGTGCCATACAAACGGTTCAGGTCAGCTTGAAATCATCACAAACCTTTGAAAAACAAACATCACCTTCTTTTTCCCTAAGTGGAAATGTTTCAGTATCGTTATCAGTTTTAAATTTTTTTTAAAATAATTTGTTTAGAAATTATAGCATGAATACATTATCAACTGATCAGATTTAGATGTAAATGTTTCAAAACCATGTTGCACATGTGAATTTCATGTGTTTTTGTAGGTTTTTTAAACACCAGATTTTGCATATCTAGTAATGATGAGAGTATTACTAAAGCATTTCCTCAAAAAAAGCAAGCGAAATATGTTTTTTAATAGTTTGTGATGATTTCAGATTGACCTTAGCAGTTTGTATGGCACATTTCCACACTGATTGTTTCATGAACCTGTCATGTATTGCAGCTCAGCACAAAGGGATTTATTGATGGACAAAGTCACACTGAGCTGGAAACCTCACCACAGCCTGTGAGCATTGATACGCTGTCAAATTCAGAGTGCTTTTTAAAACAGCCATTTCAAAAAGAGCAAGTGGAATCTTGTCATTAGCAAATATGTTCGCATTTCTAGTTTGGTTCTCTTGGTTTAAAAAAGGAGGAAAAAAAAAAAAGATGCTCATTTATAGTTACGTTTGCCTGTTTTTTACCAAGTATAGTACAGTACAATATGTGTTCCATTTCCACTGTTAAAGGTACCAAAATTGCAATTTGTGCCATAAAACTTTTTTGAAACCCTTTTGCATATAGCAAAAAAGCTATATAGTAGGGTGGAGCTAGACTCGCTGCTGAATGCTATTGGGTTGCAGTGAATTCTGTGTGCAACAAGACAAGGGAATGACAATACATGAAGTGTAATTTTTAAACACACAACTGAAACACGACAACATTATAATACATCGACGGATCGCAGAAATGAACTATGCTCACACAAAGCTTGTTGTCTTCTTGTGAGAAACAGTCACATGCCAAGAATCAAGAACAGAACCACAATGGTTGTTTATGTTTATGTTTTTAATTGTTGTATATGCATGTCTGCATTTGAAATAATGAGCTTGAGTTTGCTTTCTTTTTTGAGCAAGAACAATGTTAATCCCAACTTTCTGGCGTGCACCATGCCTACTATAATGCTACTGATGGCCGTGGAAATGCAAGCCTGATCAGGTTGACCCGTACCAAACTGTGCTATACTGTACTGAACTGCACTGCTCAGTGGAAACGAGGCATACATGTCTCAAGACTTTTGGCCTCATACACTTCTATTGATTTCTAACTATAAAATACTTTCACACAACATTTGATATTTAAGATTTTTAGTACTGATATTTATATATTTTATATATACACATCAAAATGCAAATATTTTGTTACCACTATACGGTGTAATTCTTCAAACATTCAGTCTGAGCCTGTTGACTTTGTGATTGTTGTTTGTTATGATGATCAGCTGAAAGCTACCAAAGCTGGGCGGCTTTTCTCGATTCAGATATAAGGGCTTTTAATGGTCCGTTTATCCGTGAATATCTTTATTGGCTACTGAAATGCAGGTCAACGGTTATAATATCAATTCAAATTGTGGCTGTACTAATTTAAAAGTAGTGTAGTAGAATACTTAGCTTAATTTGTACTAAATACCAACTACCTGTCGTTTGAAGGCCAGATTTCAAGCATCTGTAAAACTGCATTTTTCATCTTAAAAATGTTTCCAAACTTCGACATATGCTATCAATGTCTGATGTGGAAAAGCTTATTTATGCTTTCATGACCTCTCAGTTAGACTATTGTAACGTATTACTAGTTGATTGGCCTAATTAACAAATTCAGCTAGTTCAAAATGCAGCTGAGGCGTCACGGTGGAGCAGTGGGTAGCACAATCACCTCACAGCAAGAAGGTCGCTGGTTCGAGCCTTGGCTGGGTGAGTTGGCATATCTGTGTGGAGTTTGCATGTTCTCCCTGTGTTCGCGTGGGTTTCCTCCGGGTGCTCCGGTTTCCCCCACAAGTCCAAAGACATGCGCTATAGGTGAATTGGGTAAGCTAAATTGTCCGTAGTGTATGTGTGTGAATGAGTGTATGAATGTTTCCCAGTGATGGGTTGCAGCTGGAAGGGCATCCGCTGCGTAAAACATATGCTCATGTGTTTATTCCGCTGTGGCGACCCCAGATTAATAAAAGGACTGAATGAATAAATGAAAATGCAGCTGCTAGAGTGCTTTCTAGAACAAAAAAATATGATCATATTACTCCAGTTCTTTCATCATTGTATTGACTCCCTATTAAATATGATATAAATTTTACAATTTTATTGACTACCTACAAAGCCCAGATCGGCTTAGCTCTCAAGTATTTGAGGGAGCTCCTGGTGTATTATAGCCCCTCACGTCCACTACGCTCAATTAATTCTGGACAACAGATTATTCCCAGAATATCAAAATCAACTGTAGGCAGTAGATCTTTCTCATATCTGGCACCGTCTTCCTAGCACAGTTCGGGAAGCAGACACACTCTGTCGGTTTAAAACTAGACTAAAGACATATCTATTTGCATTAGTATACATTCATTCATTCATTTTCATTTCGGTTTAGTCCCTTTATTAATCTGGGGTCGCCACAGCAGAATAAACCGCCAACTTATCCAGCATATGTTTTATGCAGCGGATGCCCTTCCAGCTGCAACCCATCACTGGGAAACATCCACACACACCCATTCACACACATACACTACGGACAATTTACCTTACCCAATTCACCTGTACCTCATGTCTTTGAACTTGTGGGGGAAACCGGAGCACCCGGAGGAAACCCACGCCAACACTAGGAGAACATGCAAACTCCACACAGAAACGCCAACTGACCCAGCCAAGGCTCGAACCAGCGACCTTCTTGCTGTGAGGCGATCATGCTACCCACTGCGTCACCGTGAGGCCATTAGTATAGACATAAAACACAAACGCTTTTGAAATCCAAATCCTCTAAAGGATTGTTAGTCTGCATTATTTAGGGCAACCGGAGCCGGGAACATTTTCTAAAAGACATTATGATTTGAACGGCATCTACGCTTATGTTAGTCTGTTTTTATTATTCCCGAGGTTTCCATAATCCTGGACCAGGCCATATCCTGAGCTGATGCTGTGGTGGTCATGGAGGAGTGAAGAGCGTGAGACTGATTCCTGTAAGACCCCAGTGACAGACAAGTCTCCGCACTGATCCCGTGGGCCAGCCTGTACACCAGCCGGTGACCTCTCACACCTGCAGCTTCTCCACGATGGACGTCCAGGGTTCTTCAACCTCTGGCGCCTAGACTGCAGGTCAGCACAGGACATTTTGCCAGAGGAGAAATGGTCGTGCCCAACTGAGCCTGGTTTCTCTCAAGGTTTTTTTTTTTTCACTTTTGTCAATTGGTGAAGTTTGTTCCTCGCCACTGGCTTGCATGGTTTGGGACTTGTGGAGCTGTGCATCGATGGATTTGCTCTTCAGTGTTTGGACTTTCAGCAGTGAAAATTAAACCACACTGAACTGAACTAACTGAACTTCAACTCTGAAAACTGGACTGAAAGTTTCAATTTACTAGAATCTCTATGTTAAGCTGCTTTGACACAATTTACATTGTAAAAGCACTATAAAATAAAGATTAATTGAATTGAATTATTGTAAAAAGCTATTAAATTACTGTAAAGCATGTAGTTGTAATTTGCTTCTTGGTAATTGAACCAAATTTGCTAAATGAGAACACATCCTTTGTATGTAAATCTCCAGAAACAAAATAAATAAGTTATGATGCTTTTAAAGAATGAGCTATGGAGGTTATATAATGCCAAGTCTAAGGGACAGACTTTCAAATCGACAGCAAATGTGTACATGTGTGAGAAACAGCTCCATTAAGGTCATGTTTTGGTCCCGTGAGTATAGATGCATTTCACAGTCCAGGCAGAAACTGAATGAGGCATGAAACAGGGACATAGTACAGAATTTGATATATTATATAAATATCTGTCATCCAGATTGAAAGTCTGAAGCTCTATCCACACGACAGCAATTTTGTCTCTTTATATACAGTAAATTCAGTGCTTCTTTGGCTTTTTCCACAGTTCATTCTTTACGCCAACACCAATAATGACCATCTTTATTTGACTAGAGCTGTTACCGGTTGTCTACCTTTACCAAGGACAAACAATATTACACCCCACAGATGGAATAACACATTACTTTGCAATTCAATTTGCGTTTAATTGCATAAGTAGGATGTGTGAACGGGTTTTAAGCCCATGTCTCGAGGGAACGTCTACCTGAACGAACCCAGCGAGCTGTCGAGGTGGAATTAAAAAGGCCTTCTGTCACCCAGGCACTGCTAAACCAGGAGCTGCTTAATTATTGTGTTTGTGTCTCTCTCTGCCCTTCCATGCCTGGCTGCGTATGTGTGTATGAAATTGTTGAAGGCTTTGGTGTGTAATCTATTTAACAGCTGTTTAATGGTATCTCACTCGTCCTGTCTTCTTCCTACCAGTCTCGACTCTTTTCACCTTTGTTTGTCAGAGATGCAGATCGTACTTCGATAAATTCATCTCTGCTTTAATTAAACTTCTTAAACTGTGGTCCAATGCCCTAGTCTTCATTAAGCGCTACTCAGTTTGATGAATTCTCAGCTAATTTCTCACAACGCCATCCAATTACATTCGAAGTCAATGAATCAAGCTAAAACCGGATCAATTTAAACCCCACACCACAATTACTGTATGCTTCCCGATGTCTGTGTTTTGGGAGGAAGCCCGACCTTGTTTTGTGTCAAACTCGGTTTGTTGTCGGGGGATCAGACCCTTGACGCGCTTAAAGAGTTGCCACGAGGAATAATAAAAAGAAGATAAAAAGAACAAATGGTAAATAAACGGAGAGTGAGGGGAAGAATGGAGCCTACGGCTTTATTGTGCTTCACTTTGATGATGCTGACAGATGCAATAAAACACTCATATTAAGGGAGAAGATCAAAGGCGGCTCACGACGGCTTTAAGAGGCTCAATAAAAGAAAAGCACATTTTGTACCTCCGAATGAAGACGGTGTGGGAAACGTGGCTGTAAAAAGGATGTTGCATTTG
Organism: Danio choprae; assembly: GCA_903798125.1. Taxonomy (NCBI): domain Eukaryota; kingdom Metazoa; phylum Chordata; class Actinopteri; order Cypriniformes; family Danionidae; genus Danio; species Danio choprae. The sequence continues at coordinate 725,665 of CAIGQW010000302.1, read as the reverse complement.
CGACCTGACTTGACGGAGGGCTAGGAAAGGATGGTGGGATGTTGGGTGGACAAGATAAACGGCGCTGTGCTTTTGACAGAATCATACGGTTCAGAGGGTGTCATAATTTATCCATGTTCCCTCTGTGGATTTCTGAGTGTATGGCTTGTGTTCAGCTTTAGCTTCCGTCTGCTGCACTTCACGCTGATGTGCTTGACACTGCTAAAAACAAGCCAAAAACACAGTCCTGTCATGAGCATCTTATGCTTGACAAGATGTATAATGGTATTATCTGGGTTTGGACACGTTAAAGTCCTGCGTTACCTTTTTAGCTTTTATTCCTTTTAAATATTTAATTTAATTTAGGTGACACAGTGGCTCAGTGGGTTGCCTCACAGCAAGAAGGTCGCTGGTTCGAGTCCTGGCTGGGTCAGTTGGCATTTCTGTGTGGAGTTTTCATGTCCTGCCCATGTTCGCATTGAATAAACTAAATTGGCCGTAGTGTATGTGTGTGAATGAGTGTGTATGAATGTTTCCCAGTACAGAGTTGCAGCTGGAAGGGCATCCGCTGTGTAAAACCTATGCTGAACCCAGTACTGGGAAACATCCATACACACTCATTCACACACGCACGCATACACTATGGCCAATACCACATGAACCGGAGCACCCAGAGGAAACCCACGCGAACACGGGAGAACATGCAAACTCTACACAGAAATTACAACTGGCTCTTGCTGTGAGGTGACAGTGCTAATCACTGAGCCACCGTGCCACCCCTAAATAATAAATGAAAAAAATTTATAGATAATATTAAATAAAATTAATTATTTAAATTCCACTACTACGATATTACACACCACACCCTCATGTCTCCACAGCAGTGTTCATCTGTAAAGGTAACCTTACAAACACATGAGAAGGATATGTCTCGCTACACTTAACCAGACAGTCATATCTTGGGGCTACAGTATGATGAGGGGGGGGACTGCCATAACCAGACTTAAGCAGCCATAACCAAACAATTATGATCATAAGCGATACTGTTATTCCAATTCTTCATCCATTAAGGACACAGACACAGCCCATGAAGATAAGCAAGAAGACAGACCTTTTTAATTACAGATTTGAGAAACAACCTGTTAAGTTAAATCAACAAATAACCATTTAAATAAATGCGCCAGACAGACAGTGGCCATCTGTTTCATCAGGAAGAGTGGTAATGAAGGCACGAACGGGATGCAGGATTGCTTTAATGAACCTGCATAATGGCAGATTTTGAGCTCATAAGAGTTTTTATTGAGCAGTCAGCGCCGCCGCATGATGACGAACACATCCAGGTCTGGAATGTCTTGTTTTACAGATATGCAATAATTCACTCTATATGCTGTTAATTTACAAAAACCTGTTAATTGAATTAACATGCAAACCAATAAACCAGCAATAGAAGTAAACAGTGTTTTCAAGACTTTATGAATAAATCAGTTAATTTTTCTGAGAAGAGTCTGGCTGCAGACTGGATGCAGATGCAAGCTGAGCTGCATGCAATGCTTTTAATGCGCACACCTACCCCTACCCCTAACAGTAACGTCCCTACTCTATTGAGTGCATTGTGTCTGAGATTGCATGTCTGAGTCTCAGGTTGCATATGCAAGTCTGCAGTCACATACTATTGTAATTTCCTGGTAGTGATGTCAAATTTTGCACTTTTTTATATTATATTTAAGAAGAGGGTGTAGTGGGTAGCGCTGTCGCCTCACAGCAAGAGGGTCGCTGGTTCAAGCCTCAGCTGGCATTTCTGTGTGGAGTTTGTATGTTCATGTGGGTTTCCTCCGGGTGCCCCGGTTTTCCTCACAAGTCCAAAGACATGCGCTATAGGTGAATTGGGTAAGCTAAATTGTCCGTAGTGTATGTGTGTCTATGGGTGTTTCCCAGTACTGGGTTGCAGCTGGAAGGGCATCCACTGCGTAAAACATATGCTGGATAAGTTGGCCATTCATTCTGCTTTGACAACCCCTGGTTAATAAAGTGACTAAGCTGAAAAGAAAATGAATGAATGAATGAATGAATTTAAGAAAAGTGGGCTGCATGGTGGCTCAGTGGGTAGCACTGTTGCCTCACAGCAAGAAGGTCGCTGGTCCGAGTCCTGGCTGGGCCAGTTGGCATTTCTGTGTGGGGTTTGCATGTTCTCCCCGTGTTGGCGTGGGTTTTCTCTGGGTGCTCCAGTTACCCCCACAGTCCAAACACATGCGCTATAGGTGAATTAGATTAACTAAATTGGCCGTAGTGTATGAGTGTGTGTGTAAATGAGAGTGTATGGGTGATTTTTCCAGTAATGGTTTGTGGCTAATTTTCCAGTAATGGTAAGGGCATCCGCTGCGTAAAACATATGCCGGAAAAGTTGGCGGTTCACTCCGTTGTGGCGACCCCTGATAAATAAGGGACTAAGCCAAAGGAAAATTAATGAATGAATAAACAAAGAAGAATATTGCAGTATGACAGCAGAACATACAGATCACATAGATCTAATTAAAGGAGTAGTCCATCCAAAAATTTATATTTACTCACTATTTACTCACCCTCAAGTGGTTCCAAACCTTAATAAGTTTCTTTATTCGGTTGAACACTAAAGAAGATATTTAGAAGAATGATGAAAACTCATAACCGTTGACATCCATAGTAGGAAAAACAAATACTACGGAAGTCGATTTCTTCTGTTGTGATTTTTGTTTAGAAATTCAGAAAGGTTTAAAACAAGTAAAGGGTGACTAAATGATGACACAATTTTAGTTTTTGGAAGAACTATCCCTTTACAATGCTTTGACTCTAGTGTTTTTATTTCTGCTGCACAAGATGAAAATGCATTTTTCCTGACAATTTTCTTTTCTTTTGGTTAAGAAAGGGTTTGAGTTTGCAATATATTTCCTCCTCCTTTGGCAAAATCACAAAAAAAGTGATGAACCTTGCTGTGACTTTCCTATTTAACTAATTAACTACTGTTAGTATGCACCAATCTAGATTTTCTTTAAGCATCTTTAAGCATTGCCATTAAGGTAGCTTGTTAACTGATTAAAGCATAATGATTGCTTGCTCCCTATAGTTATTCTGAGTGTCACTCTGGCTAACATAGAATTAGCACAACGTTTCTCAGTTAATCTTAAGTAATTTGTGTTTTTTTTTTTTTTTTTAGCTAATAATATCTAGAAGACCATAGAATCATGTGATCATAATGTTAAAACAAAAACGAACAAACAAACTCCCCGCCACTGAATGATGAACACTGTACAAGTCTAGTTATATAATGGTACACTCTCAGAAATAATGATATGAGATCACTGGGGTGGTACCTTTTCAAAAGGTACACATTTGTAACTAAAGGGTCCTTATTAATACATCAAGGGTACATATTAGTACCTAAAAAGTACAAAAGTATACCTCTTGAAATTTTAGGTACTAATATATACCTTTGAGGTACCAATATTAACCCTTTAAGTACAAATGTGTACCTTTTAAAAAGATACCACCCCAGTGACAGCTCTTGCTCCTTTATTTCTGAGAGTGTAAATATTATAATATCATTGCACAGCAACAGTAATAATGATCAGTAATAATGATAAGTCTAATACTCACAATAAAACTAATAAGGTCATTTAGATCATAACACAGTCTCAGAAATAAGAAGGGAATTATCCTTTACCTGATATGTTTGTCTTTTCATTCTCATATGTGAGGAAAGTATTGAATCACAATAATTAGTAACTACAGTTTCCACAAATTCCTTCACTCTGTTGGTTTTCTTTAAGGCCCCATCCACACGGCAACTCCACATATAGGTCTGGCAAATCTATTACACCGTTTTAAAAGGTATTCTTATTGAAATTTAGAATCTGCAAAAGAAAAAAAAAACTTTGTTGCCATCTGAACGTATTTATGTTTTTATACCCGTTTCATCAGATGTCATATATTATTCAAAACAAACACAGCGGATGGCCTTCTCAGCAGTTGCAGCTCCTGCATCATCAGAACAGGGTATTAAATGCACAATGATTTTGCAATATTTAGTCAAGGCTGAATCAGGATAAAGGGCAAAAAATCTAACTGTGAAAATCAGATGCAGTTTACGCTAGGATATTTTTGTTGTAAAACGCATACATTTTTTTTAAGGTTATGCCAGACATCCACACTACTCCAGCATGTTCGACCAGCGAAGAAAATGAGTGTCTTGAAACCGTGGAAAACCTCATTTTTGTTTGAAAACTGCAGGGTTGCATTTCAGTGTGAACAGACTGAAATGCAGACTTTTGAAAACAGAAGCATGGCTATCCACAGTCGGCTCTGACTGTTCTTTTTTTCGGACTATTGTTTCCTTTTTCAACAAGCTCTTTACGTGTGACCATTATGCAACAAGTAGACAATAAGTACAGATGCCAGCCAGATTTGCACATGCCCAATGTACATGAATAGCCAGGAATTATGCATTTTAGTTGTATAGTTTGGATGTAAATTGTTTTCTGAAGCACAGTATATAGTACACCAATATGGACCAGGAGTGTTTTCATTTTAAAACAAAAAAGCACTAGTGTAAAAACAGCCTTAGTTTATGCTTTAAGCCTTTTTTATGAGCATATAGCAATAAAGTAAATGGGTTAGCATGTTCACATGCATTGTCAGCTAATTAAGCCTAATCAGGGATGCGTTTCCCAAACAACAACATTTCTTGCGGCTGTACATTACTACCATAGTACAATGCATCACTTGGGAAATGAACGATGTAGTGACTACTGAACAAAGTTTTTTCTAAAATCATAGTTGTTCTGTCGCCGATCTGTCTTTTGAACCACGTTAGTTATAACATAAAACGTCCATAATGACAATCTAAATGGGTTCACACACACACACACTTTTGGTAAAAACATTGTTTTCCATCGTTTCCAATCGTTTTCCATATTAATAGAAACGGAACATATAGGGCCTATATTTATAAACATTATGGAGTATATTCCATATTCTATTCTAAAACATTAAACTACTTACTAGCACATAGGCTAATCTCATATACTGTAGCCTCTAAATCAGATATATGGAACTTTAAGCTTTTTTTATATTAATCATTCAAAGTGGATGTTCGAAAGGAATAGGGCAGGATAACTTGTAATAGAACAACCAGGAACTATGCTTTTAACTGTTGTAGAGGAGTAGTTGCAACCACATACGTTTTGTGAATGTTCATTGAAACACTGAATTTGGGAAACAGCAAACCGCTGAACCATAATTGTGATAACAGAAATTGCACCCTTTTTTGGCTAATGATAGTTTTCGAAAACGCATCCCAAGTTAAGAATGTGCATGTAAATGAAGTCACTAAGTTTTAGAACTTAACATTTTTATTTTTCACTATTTTGCCAAGTGTTTCTAGTTTCCAGACTCAAGTTAATCATTTTCTTTCTTTTCCCCCCATTTTCTCAGACTTGCAAACAACATATGGGGCTGGAGGGACCCCCTCAAGAAATGCCTGGATGCCAGAACTGAGAGAGACGGAGAAATATTGGCACTCGAAACAAAGTCGCACGCAGTATATTGACAGGGCGGAAATGTCAGAATATTCGTAGCTGTTGCATATGATTAAACCAGGTCATGTATGAGTCAACAACTATGTGCCTGTTGCAGTTTAATTAAGTGTAATAATCTGCCCTTGTATATACACACACATGCATACACAAACGCAGGTTAATTAGGCTAGAACTCAGATCAAATGATTTCAGATCATGTCTTGCATGCTGATCATCTGCATGCCGTATTATGATAATAGACCTACATGCGAGTGAATCCACGGCAATAAAGCCAGCATCTGATTTCATTATCTGATGAAATCCAATTTATGAGGCTCTAGCGTTTGTCCTGGATAAACATTTAAACATGGATTATAGATAAGGAAGATGGATGTACATTTTTCAGGAGAATGTGTGTGCTTGGAGGTTGTATGTGTGTGTGCTCCTTCAGGTTGTATGTTTCACAGATTGCAGAGGGAACTTTCAGGGTCTGCAATAAAAGTTTTCAGCTGTTGATCACAATCATAGAAGTCATATTTAATATATATTTACAACCAACCATATAAGGCGATTAGATTGCTGAAAAAAAGAACAGGGCACACTTTCTGGCAGACATCTCAAAGTGTCATTGAAACTGAAAAGGTCAATAGATTTTTGCTTTTACTTTTAATAAATCAAACCATGACAAATAGCAACCACCAGAAAATTGCTAATAAATATATTTAAATGTAAATTTGCAAAACCACATGCATTAAAAAAAATAATAATACAAACTGTTTCACAGTATAATATACATGTTAACAGGATGAAGATAATAAATGTACCACACAATATTTAAACATAATATTCCATAAAGATATATTAACATTTTCTACTGTATATTGATATTTTGATATCAAAACTTGATCTGGTTCCACTTTATATTGGGCCTTAACTAATATGGACTTGAAACTAATGTGTTACAATGTGCTTTTTGTGTAAATACATGTTTGTACATATGATTAATTAAATACCTGCATGTAATTATATCTGTAATTAATTTCTGTAATTACATTTGTAATTACACCATCCCTTACACCTTAACCCACCCTTAAACCTACTCATACCACCAAATCTGTTACTAACCCTACCCATATCCCGCCTCAAGAGCACCAGAAGTGTTCTGCAATACGTTCTGAACATTCATGCCTTAATTTTCCTTCAGCTTATTCCCTTTGTTCATCAGGGGTTGCCACAGTGAGATGAACCGCCAACTTATCCAGCATATGTTTTACACAGCAGATGCCCTTCCAGCTGCAACCCAGTACTGGGAACTTTCTGAACAGTACATTGTATTTAATTTTTGATGCAAGTACATAGTAGTTAAGGCCACCTAATATAAAGTGGGACCCTTGATCTTTGTTTAGTAATGTGCATTGCTAAGCACTACATATAGACAACTTTAAAGGTGATTTTCTGAGTATTTAGATTTTTTGGAATCCTCAGATTCCAGATATTCAAATAGTTGCAACTTGCCCCAATATGGTCATATCCTAACAAACCATACGACACTAAAATATGCATTTATTCAATTTTTAGGTGATGAATTTATCTCAATTTCAAACAATTAACAATTGATGAAATTGATACCAAATAATACTTCACAAACATAGACAGAACATTAAGTTATAGCTCTAAACACATGCCCAGACTGTCGGCTGTGTGTGTTTGTTAGCTGGTCTCGCTGCTGTGTCAAATGCAGGTCTAGACACTGTTCCATTTTGTGCAATTTTAGTGGGTTCAGAGGAAGTACATAAAAGCATTGTCAACTCTCTCTCCGTCTGCTCAGTCATCACATTTCTAGCTTTTCTAACATCAAAAACGGCCTGTGTTGATGTTACATAAACGATAGTGGCTATGTCATTCCTCACCACTGCAAATCAAATATTACTTTCTACATAAATATTACTATTGCAGAAATCCTTTAATAAACCAACTCGACTTGTCAGTCAGTGATCACCATTCACTTTCCATTGTAAACTTGCAGCTTTGATAACTCCTTTTGATGATCACCAGATTTCAAAAAGACACATCAAAAGATCTGAATGAGCAACATCACATCCATCCTTCTCAGTGAATTCCACTATTTTTCAAAGCACTCTGTAAAAACATATCACTGAGAAGAATTTGCTTATGGGGAGTTGACAAATGGGCAGTAAAAAAATATATAGATTTTTATAACAAAACTTTTATAGATTTTTTTTGCAATACATCATTTTTTAAGAAAATAAGTAGATATATTTATGTTGTTTGAAGTCTGATGTTTGTCAATTCTTTCACTTTTTTTTTTACATTTTTACTGCACAGTGTCACGGTCACAGAAGGCAGAGACGAAAGGGTAATTTACACAGTGTTTATTCAAACACAAAGTGGGTCTTCGCACCGTAGTGCTAGCAGGTGTAACAAAGTCAATAGACAACGTAAGAAAAGTCACTTCCCTTGAAGGCGAGCAAACAGTTATCAGGTGTTAGCGTTGATGATGGAAAGTACGTGGATGGCGTGGCAGAGGATCAGGATAGCACAAGGAGAGTACGACCATGCAGAGTGGATTCCAGCCGACGAGTGAACAGGATGGGTGAGTATATATAGTGTGGTGGTGATGGCTGGAACAGGTGAGTGTGGTTAGTGCACAGGTGTGTGTGATCAGTAATCTGGTGATTGTGTACGGTGTGTGGTGGATGGAGAGTGAGAATGGTGATCGGGGCTGATGGAACGTGCAGAGGGTGTGACACACAGTACCTTAAATACGTCCTATGGCATAGTAAAAAAAAACCCTCTTATTAATATGGAACTAGCCGGAGAGCAATTTATCATTATTGCCGGACACTTATCTTCATATAGTGGTATTTATTCCATATGAAATTATGAATACAATTAGTTTTTCTCCATGACTTGGACATTTTCAATAAATGGGGTGTCACAATTTCTATAGTGATTTCAAAAAAGTGAAATATGTGAACAATTTCGAGACAAAAAAACCAATAACAATTTTATAAAGTTTCCAAAAAAGTAAAATATGTAATATATTCTGAGACAAAAAAACTTAACAGGTGCAAGAGGTATAGGGAAACATTTAAAATGCTGCATTATAAATGATGATAAAAACAAATCATATTCATTTTTGCCAGGCGTGACAGTAAAAAAAATGCAACGTCATGTCAACAACCCTTATATACAGTACTGCAGGTCAACAACTGTGTCTAAATGTGATACTAAAAGACAATTCCTGCTTTTTCTTGGCACACAGGTGCAATCAAATTCCCTGGTAAAGCTTTAACTTGATTGGTAATAGCAGGTTTTCATGTTCTCTATTTGCTATTTGATTCAATCCCTTTGAATGGAAGAAGTGCTGAGCGGCAGCAAAACGTCTGGCGACCCTGAGCAATCACCCACAGCAGCATGACCTCTCTCAGCCAATCAGCCTTAATCAGCAGGTACAGCACTCCTCAAACCCCACGACACGAAGCCAAGGCCAGAGCATCCGCTGGTAATGACCAGTTGCTTACATAATGCAACTGTGGAATAAGCATCTTGTGCCATGCTTAGCATAGCGTCATGAATATAAACAGGTTAGCAGTAGGAGACGGAAAAAGGCCTGGAATTATTTATCTAGGCCAGGAAAAGAGCCTTTCAGTGCAAAGGGCTTCATCGTGAAGCATGCTCGCCGCTGTAGGTCGATGAAGACCTGCATGCTTGCGAGTGAATGAAAAGAAATGGCATAATTTAGCATAGCGGGAAACGCTAACTTATTCAGCCATGCGGCACAGCATCACACACAGCAGGAGAATATTTGCACAGTCTTGGCACCGGAGTTGCATGCTAAACCCTCTCTCGCAGATGCAGAGACCACACAGATACACGGAATCCTCAGACCTTTGTGTGGGCTGGTTTGAGACGGGAATGAGGGGGATTTTGTTTGAAAAGCAAGGCACATTGTGAGCAGAATGCCTATGCACAAATCTGGAAGTGACAACAAGTGCCGTCGTGGATCAAAAGTGGTCAGACACGGTGGAGGAAGAAGAGGGCATGTGATCCCTAGCAACAATTTGCTGCCAGCCTGTGCTGAGTGTCATGCCTGAAGAGCTGCATTTGCTTATGAAGGCCATTGTGAAAAGGAGTGTGTATAAAATGTGCACTTGTTTTGTATTTTAAATGTTAATAATACAAAGTTAATGAAATAAAAGGCACTTCAAGGCAATAATTTACTCGCGACAATATTCTTTTTCAACAAATTCCACTGATGCCAAAGTAAAACCCAAATGGTGGTGAATTATCACTGTGCAGTTGATGGACATAGAATCACCAAGGAATCTCAATGGCATGGAATATGCAGAATATGAAATTTGCACAAATGAAAAAAAACATCATGCATGTAAACTAGAGCTAGTGATGCAGTGATCGGCATTTGGTGTGAACCAAGCATAAAAACCCCAAACAGATATGGCATGATTTTATGCTACACACTCAAAATACCTATGCAACAATGAACATATTTCCTAAATGTGTTTCCATTATAGTTTAGATATTGAAAAACTATACAAACTGATATCAGTTAGTCATCTAGTGCTATCAATCTTGCACTTTCCACCCTGTAGCTTTTTTACACAATATACCTCAAAAACACACACACACACACACACACACACACACACACACACACACACACA
>CAIGQW010000302.1:703070-715421 GCA_903798125.1 Danio choprae | reverse complement strand
ACACACACACACACACACACACACACACACACACACACACACACACAAAAGAAAGAAGTTTATTATGCACTACATATATTTGATTGCTTTAAAGCATGCACCTTTACAGTGTTAAACAGTGAAAATCTGTGTCTTTCAATTTGAATTACAACTTCAATTTTTACTACAAACCTACTTGCATCTCACCTTGGTGCCATAAACAAAAGAAAAAAAGATTTCCGCAGATCCTCAGAGCCACACCCAGGGAAACTCAATTGTTTCATGTTCAATCCACTTAAATGTGTAAAATCTTATAAGTTAACTTAATTCAATCATATTGTCCCAACACACATCAATTGTGTGGAACCCTGGGAATAATTATGAAAATAGTTTTTATGTTCTTGCACAGATGTTTTTTTGAAATGTGCATTTTATGAATCCCCTAAAAATGTCCTTAAAAGTTCTACTGAATATATGTATATATTAGATTGTCTGACGTTCAATATAAATGCAAAAACCATCAACAGCATGCAATTATATGTCAAAAAACACATTCGGTTCCCAACAAAGTGTATTATTTCTGTAATAAGTTCTCCTTTTAATAGTGTACTTCTTTTCCACAAGGGAGCCCATTATACGTGCTGCGTGTTCCTCTCTGCCTTTATAGTCAGTAATAAAGCATCCCAGCACAAACAATGTTCTTACATCACCCTGATAAAGCAGGCCGATCTAAATATGAAACCCAACATAAAATTCCAAGTGTCAGACGCTAAGCAGACATAATTCATAACAGCTGATGTACGTACAGTATTTCAAGCCTGAGAACGCGGCACAATTTGTGAATGAGCCTGTAGCTGCTTATGGGTCGATATTTTATTTGCCTGTTTAGCGATACATATTTCACGCCCTCTAACAGATACGCGTGTGTGTGTGTGTATATGTGGCCGTGTGTGTGTGTGTTAACCTGCATTATAGCTTGCGTGAATAAGTAATAATGACGAATGGCTTTAGTCCCCTGACAGATGGTAATAGAGAATCATTTATTCATGGCGGCCATGCTGAGCGTTCTCCTACAACCTCAATAAAACTTCAATAAAACCCGAGCCCGCCGACATCATCTATCACCTTCCCAACAGCGACATTTTCCTGGCATCGTCTCCAAGGCTGGCCTACGAGGGCTATTATGGGATCGCACCCTCAACCTTGTGTCCTCTTGGAGGCTCTGGCCCCGTTCAGACAGATGTCTACGGGACCCTCTTTAGCACTAAACTGCTCCTAATAGACCACTGCGGTCATCTGACCCTGGTAATGGGGCCAGTGGTCATTGACTGCTTCTCTTGACTCAGCATTTTCAACTGGCCATCAAGTCATCTGACAGGATAATCAGCATTTGACCCTGAGTGAGACAAAGCCAAGCTGCAAAGAGTGTGTACTTTTAAGTGAGAGTTTTAAGTGGATTTCGGAAAACAGCTCACTTCGGGCTATGAAAGAAGCAGGTTGTGAATACAGTTTTTAAGGTCAGATCAGCTGTTTATGTGCTCCTGTGGATCATATCTGAATGCTGTTTAATGGAGAGAAATGCTAGACACATTGTAGTCTTGGGAATGTGGTCTTAGATAGAGGCCTAGCAGTGTAACTATGCTAGTTTAAATGCATCTGTGGAATGTTGTTGATTAGGTCAGAAAATCATTTTCTTTTGGATCAAAAGCTAAGATTTAAATTGGATTAAAAAAAATATTTGATTTGCTCAGTAAAGATTTTATTTTTGCTTTTATTTATATTCCAGCTGTAAAGTTATAGAAAAGACTGGTGTTTACATTTATCTGTATTTTTCTTTTTTTAAAAATGTGGACATGTGGAAATGTGGACACATATAAGTGATGATTACAAGTGATGTTTATTTATTGTATGTATGTATGTATGTATGTATGTATGTATGTATGTATGTATGTATGCACTGTATGTACATATGTGTGCATGTACGGAATTATTAGCCCCCTTGTTTATTTTTTTCCCCAATTTCTGTTTAACGGAGAGAAGGTTGTTTTAACACATTTCTAAACATAATAGTTTTAATAACTCATTTCTAATAACTGATTTATTTTATCTTTGCCATGATGACAGTAAATAATATTTATTTTTCAAGACACTTCTATACAGCTTAAAGTGACATTTAAAGGCTTATCTTGTCACGGGTCACAGAAGGCAGAGACAAGGATATCGTTCACACAGTGTTTATTAAACACAAGTATATCTTCGCACCGAGTGGTGCATGCAAACAGTTCAATAGAGTCACTTCCCTTAAGTAGAGCAAGCCGATGACAGGGGTTAGTCTCTGGGTAAGACGAGTCACAGATAGCCTTGGCGGATGATCGAGATGAGCAGACAGAGAGAGTTGCGACCATGTGAAGAAGATACCGGACAATGAAGGACTGGAGAGGGTGAGACTATATAGTGCGGTGGTGATGACTGGAGCAGGTGAGTGTGATGAGTGAACAGGTGTGCGTGATTAGTAATCAGGTGAGTGAGTGCGTTGTGTAGTGGCTGGAGAGTGTGACTGGTGATCGGGGCTGACAGAACGTGCAGGGGGTGTGACAGTACCCCCCCCTCCACGGGTGACTCCTGGCACCCTGGACCGGCGGCGTGGACGACCGCGGCCTCGAGGAGCGGGACGGTTGGGATGTTGCTGGTGGAATTCTTCGGGGAGAGTGGGATCTAGGATGTCTTCCCGAGGTGTCCATGACCGCTCCTCGGGGCCGAATCCTTCCCAGTCGACTAGATATTGGATCCGGCCGCCCCGCCGCCGGGAGTTGAGGATTTCTTTGACCTGGTAGATGTTCTCACCCAAGACTTCGGGTTGTGCTGGAGGGGGAGGCGGTTCTGGGTCTGTGGAGGGAGAGGAAACAGGGTCAGTGAAGGGTTTAAGGAGTGAGACATGGAAGGCAGAAGGAATACGGGAATGAGGTGGTAGGTTGAGGCGGTAGGTGACAGGGTTAATTTGGGAGTGGATTGTGTACGGCCCTATGTAGCGGGGACTCAGCTTTCTACAGGGCAGCCGGAGACGGATGTTTTGAGTCGACAACCACACCTTGTCCCCGGGATGGTATACTGGGTTGGGTAATCTGCGGCGGTTGGCGGCTTCGGTATGTCTCCGCACTGCCCGTTGGAGATGGACGTGGGCTGAGTCCCATACCCTCTCGCTCTCCTGGAACCAGTGGTTCACCGCGGGCACTTCAGAGGCTTCGCCGGTCCATGGGAACAGTGAGGGTTGGTACCCTAGAACACACTGAAAGGGGGTTAGTCCCGTAGAAGCTTGGCGAAGGGAATTCTGGGCGTACTCTGCCCACGGTAAATACTGGCTCCAGGAATTCTGGTGGTTGGCACAGTAGGTTCGGAGGTAGCGTGAGATCTCTTGAATTTTACGTTCGGTCTGCCCGTTAGTTTGAGGATGGTAGCCGGATGAGAGACTGATGGATGTGCCAAGTAACTGGAAGAAGGCCCGCCAGACCCTGGAAATAAATTGTGGTCCTCGGTCGGAGACGATGTTTTCGGGGAGACCATAGTTGCGGAAGACGTGGTTGGACAGTGCTTCAGCGGTTTCCAAGGCGGTAGGTAGAGATTTGAGTGGGATGAGCTTACATTGTTTGGAGAATCTGTCAACGACCACCAATATGGTGGTGTGACCCTGAGATGGAGGCAAGTCAGTGGCAAAGTCTATTCCGATGTGGGTCCAGGGTCGGCGGGGAATGGGTAAAGGTTGGAGTTTGCCTTCAGGAAGGCGGTGAGGAGTGGTGGTTACGGCGCAGACCGAACACCCCCGAACATACTGGGCTACGTCCTTGGCCATACCAGGCCACCAGTATTTCCCACGTAGGAGCGAGAGGGTTCGCCTGCTGCCCGGGTGCCCTGAACCGAGGGAGGTGTGCGTACTTTCGATGAGGGTGAGACGGAGACGAGATGGTACGTAGGACAAACCTTGTGGAAGACCCGGAGGGGCTGGCTCCTCGAGGGTGGCGGCTCGAATTTCTTCGTCGATCTTCCATAGGATAGGAGCAATGGAGATGGATGGTGGTAAGATAGGCTCGGGAGCGTCTTGAACGGGATCTGGTGAGTGTAGGCGGGAAAGGGCGTCCGCTTTACAGTTTTTGCTCCCAGGCTGGTACGTGATGGAAAAGTTGAATCTGGCGAAGAACAGAGACCACCGAGCTTGACGAGCATTCAGGCGTTGGGCATTGCGTAGATATTGAAGGTTTTTATGGTCCGTAATCACAGAAAAGGGGAATTGTGCTCCTTCTAGCCAATGCCGCCATTCCTCGAGAGCCAGCTTAATGGCCAGTAACTCACGGTCCCCTATGCCGTAATTCTGTTCTGCAGGACTGAGCTTGCGGGAATAGTACGCACACGGATGGAGAGCTTTGGGTTTGTCTGACCACTGGGAGAGTACGGCCCCCACTCCTATGTCTGCCGCATCGACTTCTACAACGAAGGGCCGTGTAGGATCTGGGTGTTTGAGGATGGGTGCTGCGGTAAACTTGCTCTTGAGGAGTCGGAAGGCGCGATCCGCCTCGGAGCTCCAGGCGATGGTTCTTCGACCCCCCTTGAGGAGAGATGACAAGGGTGCTGACACTGAGCTGTAATTCTTGATGAAGCGTCGGTAGAAGTTGGCGAATCCTAGGAAGCGCTGGAGCTCCTTGACGGTTTGAGGTACCTTCCAGTTGGTTACTGCGTCCACTTTGGCTTTTTCCATCTGGACCCCCGCAGCGGAGATCACGTAGCCGAGAAAGGAGATGGTGGATTGATGGAACTCACATTTTTAGGCCTTTAGGTAGAGTTGGTGCTTGCGAAGACGACGCAACACTTGGCAGACTTGATTATGGTGGTCTTCTAGGTTACGGGAATAGATGAGGATATCGTCGATGTATACAATGACACATTTGTGGAGGAGATCCCGGAAGATTTCGTTCATATAATTCTGGAACACCGATGGACTGTTTGCTAACCCATAGGGCATCACTAGATATTCATAGTGGCCAGTAGGGGTTATGAAGGCGGTTTTCCACTCATCTCCCTCTCGAATACGGATCAGGTTGTACGCGCTGCGGAGATCCAGCTTACTGAAGACTCGCGCCTCCCGGAGCTCCTCAAGGGCTGCTGGTACCAGTGGCAGAGGGTAAGCGAATTTTACCGTAGCTTCGTTCAACACCCGATAATCGATACACGGTCTGAGCCCTCCGTCCTTCTTGGCAACGAAGAAGAAGCTCGATGCGGCAGGAGACTTGGATGGCCGGATGAAACCCTGGGTGATGGCTTCGTGGATATAGCTCTCCATCGCCTCGTGTTCAGGACGGGAAAGTGGGTAGATGCGACCGTGCGGTAGTTTGGCATTGGGCAGCAGGTCAATGCTACAGTCGCAGGGCCGGTGAGGAGGAAGTTGTGTAGCACGTTCCTTGCTGAAGACATCCAGGAACGAGTGGTAGGTGGAGGGAACGTGCTGAGTGAGGTGATCCAAGGCGGTTGAGTGAAGGGGAAGAGAAGGCTGGTTGTTAGGTGGATCATGAGTGTGGTCCTTACAGGTCTTGTTCCAGCTGAGGATCTGCCCTGTGCTCCCGTCGATGGTTGGCTGGTGTTGGATCAGCCAGGGTCGGCCCAACACGACATCGACATTAGCCCTGGGTAATACCAGGAGGTGGAGTCTTTCTCGGTGGCTCGGCGAAATCATCAGAGTAACTGGGCGTGTTCGGCGGGTGATCTGGCCATCGCCCAATGGTGAGTTCTGGATGGTATAAATCTGGTACCGGGTTTCATTAATGACTGTCGGAATGCGATGTTTGCTTATGAAGTTCGTGGAGATGAAGTTTCCAGCGGCTCCGGAGTCCACCAGGACGTTGACGGGAAAATTACAAGAGTTTATGGTTAGGGTTGCTTGCAGATGAGGAATGTTACAGATTGAAGGAGTGATGGAACAGGCACTCACCATTGGACGAGGAGGACGAACAGGACAGCCGGATATGAGATGGGACGCCTCTCCACAGTACAAGCAGAGCTGGAGACGGAGTCGTCTGTTGCGTTCTGCTGAGGTGAGATGGTAGGCATCCGTCATCATAGGCTCTTCTGGGTCGAGAGGAGACGGTGAGGAGTGATGAAGACTAGGGGTTTCAACGGTGGTGAGTGGTGGTGAGAGAGGATGGTGAGACGGTGCTTGATGATGACCAGTAGGGGTGGAGCAAGCGTTGAGGTGCTGTGAGACGCTAATAGCCTTCTTGATGAAAACCTCGAGATCAGCGTTATGTCATAGATCACCATGTGTTGGCGAACGTTGGGTGTCAGTCCTCGTCGATAGGCGGCTAATAACGCCACCTGGTTCCACCCACTACTGGCAGCGAGTGTACGGAACTGTAGAGTGTACTCGTGGATAGTGAGTTGTCTTTGGTTGAGTGAAATGAGTTCATCGTGGACAGATAGAGGGGTGAGTGCAGTGCCGAAGACTTCTTTGAAGTGTTGGGTGAAGGAGTGATATGAATGAAGAACCGGGTTGCTGGCGTTCCAGAGGGCGTCAGCCCATTGCAGAGCTCGGCCCGTGAGGAGAGAGATAAAAAAGGCGATCTTGGAGATTTCGTTGGGGAAAGATCGGGAGTTGGTCTCAATATAGAGAGAGCATTGCAGCACAAATCCAGCACAGGTAGTAGGGTCGCCAGCATAGTTGGCGGGACGAGACAGGGCTGAGCTCGCCATAGCGAGTGGATTGACTGGAGGATTTGTTGGCTGTTGGCTCGATGCCGCTGCTTCCGGGTATGAATCAGCGGCAATCCCGGAAGTATTAGCGAGACCGTCCATAACTCCGGGAATGTTTTGCGGGTCCGGTATCCTGTCACGGGTCAAAGAAGGCAGAAACAAGGATATCGTTCACACAGTGTTTATTAAACACAAGTATATCTTCGCACCGAGTGGTGCATGCAAACAGTTCAATAGAGTCACTTCCCTTAAGTAGAGCAAGCCGATGACAGGGGTTAGTCTCTGGGTAAGACGAGTCACAGATAGCATTGGCGGATGATCGAGATGAGCAGACAGAGAGAGTTGCGACCATGTGAAGAAGATACCGGACAATGAAGGACTGGAGAGGGTGAGACTATATAGTGCGGTGGTGATGACTGGAGCAGGTGAGTGTGATGAGTGAACAGGTGTGCGTGATTAGTAATCAGGTGAGTGAGTGCGTTGTGTAGTGGCTGGAGAGTGTGACTGGTGATCGGGGCTGACAGAACGTGCAGGGGGTGTGACATATCTAGGGTAATTAGGTTAACTAACCAGGATAGGGTAATTAGGCAAGTTATTGTATAACCATGCTTTGTTCTGTAGACTATCAAAAAATATAGCTTAAAGGGGCTAATATACTGTATTAAGGTGGTTTAATAATTCTGATTGCAACTGTACATATGTATGCATGCATGCCATAATATCACAAAAAATATGTTATTTTATTTCAATGTAAAAAGCCCTAAAATGACTAAAATAATTTCTACAAAAAGGCATATTTGTGTTGGTTGGTTATGTCACAGAAAATATGATCTGCAGTATTTTATTGATATGAAAAATACTTCAAGACTAAATAGTTCTTGCAAAAGCCATTCTTCTGATTTTAATGTCACAAGAAAATCTCTCATTTTTTACAGATGTAAAATTATATATTAACTTAAACAGTTCTTGAGTTGTCTCAAGACAAGTTTTATGAAGTTATTACTTATTTTCCGATGTAAATGAAGATGTAACAATTACAACAGTTCTTGCAAAAATGGTTTTGTGCTATCAATGTCACAACAAATGTGTGTTATTGATATGGGGAAAAAAAAAGACAACACAAAAAAACGACTCAAAGACTTTAAAGTGATATTGGCAAACGCCATTACTATCACAAAACATATTACATGTATGTAATAGTTATTATTAATTAATAATCATTGTTATTTGCATTGCTTTTTTACTTATGTGAAATTACACGTAAAACAGATCTTGAAAAGATACCTGTCATATTGTCAAAATGAAAGTGTTATATTATTTTATTGATAGACCTAAAAGCACCTGTCTTGAAAAATACATTCCTGTGATATCATAATGATGTCATAATAAAAATGTAACATTGCAGTGTATTAATGTGAATTAGACCTAAAGAAATGGTTCTTTCAGAAGACATGTTATCAATGTCAATATCAGTGTTAAACATTTTATTATTTAAAAAATGCGAAAAGGACGAAAACAGTTTTTGTAAAAACACGATTGTAATACTGATGTATAAATAATACTATTAGGTAATATAGTGTCACAAATAAAACAATAATTTACATGATATTGATATAAACAATGGCCTTAAGAATGAAACAGTTCTTGTAGAAGATATAATTGTGGTACTGATGCCACACAAATAAATACATTTCAATAATTTACTGATGCTATAAAAAGCATGACAGAAAATGTACAACCAATTCAGTTTAAAGAACAGTAATTACAGTATATTTTAGACTCACTGTACCCAGAAAAGACCAACTACAAGAAGGTGCTTATGTTATACCATGTGACATCAGGTGACTTAATGTGTGACATAATCTTTACAAACTGAGTCACAGCTGCATGACTGAAACATTTATAAACTGTGCTGCAAGCATGCCCTATAGGTCTCTATTACAGTTAATGCATTTTACTTTCTTATTACAGATAGTATACAACAGAATACTTGCTTTTTAAACTGCATTTAACCAGGCATATTTATAAGTCAGGAGTATCCAGTGCTGTTCCTGGAGGGTCGCCTTCCAGCCGAGTTCAGCTCCAGCCCTAATTAAACACACATGAACCAGCTAATCGAGGTCTCCAGGATCACTCAAAACTTCCAGAGCAATCTAAAACTCCATTGCTGCATCCCAATTCACCTACTTATACTATACACTAAAATGTATGTTCTGCTTTTGTGAAGAAATATAACAGTGGAGTAGGCAAGCTTTGGGGCATACGGTACTACTTCATCATTAACAGACTGTTCTGTTGCTTAGTAACATGCCCTGTCAATCATCTTGTCACATCCTCCACATTTCTTTTATAATTTATGTCCTACTGCATTGAGAAAGTAGCACGTTAATCTACCGTTTGAGGGTATTTCATGCAGAGAATTTCATCTCCACGTGTGTTTGCATGATTATGCATTCAAAAGTTAATGACCAAATTTGTTTTTATAAAAGTTCTCAATGCCATTTTAATAACGATTGGTTGGTTTTAGTTCCACTTTTGTTACAAGGATCTAGTTCTATAATAAAATGATGTAAATGACACATTGCATAGATATCATGCTAAAGAAAATAATGAAAGAATAAATAATAAAAAATTAACAGTACAAATAAACATTATTTTAGCTATGGATTCTATTATTTTAGGTTTAGGATTGGAGTAGGGGCCTCACGGTGGCGCAGTGGGTAGCACGGTCGCTGGTTCGAGGCTCGGCTGGGTCAGTTGGCATTTCTGTGTGGAGTTTGCATGTTCTCCCCGTGTTGGCGTGGGTTTCTTCCGGGTGCTCTGGTTTCCCCCACAGTCCAAAGACATGCGATATAAGTGAATTGGGTATGCTAAATTGTCCGTAGTGTATGTGTGTGAATGAGTGTTTGTGTGGATGTTTCCCAGTGATGGGTTGCAGCTAGAAGGGCATCCGCTGTGTAAAACACATGCTGGATAAGTTGGCGGTTCATTCTGCTGTGGTGACCCCAGATTAATAAAGGGACTAAGCCGAAAAGAAAATGAATGAATGAATGATTGGAGTATGTCTAGATGCTAGTAAAACACAAAAGGATATTTTAAGTGGTAGGTTTAGAGTTGGGGTAGGTGTAGACATTAGCAAAACACCATAGGTTACTGTAAGGGGTAGGGTTAGGGTAGGTGTAGATGTTAATAAAACACAGTACGTTATTGCGAGTAGTAGGTTTAGGGTTGGGGTAGGTGTAGACGTTAGTAAAACACCATAGGTTACTGTAAGATGTAGGGTAAGGGTTGGGGTAGGTGTCAATGTTAATAAAACACAATAAGTTATTATAAGATGTAGGGTTGGGGTAGGCATAGATGTTAATAAAAACTCAATAATGTTACTGTAATGGGTAGGCTTAGGGTTGGGGTTTGTGTAGTGTTGGAGTAGGTGTGTATGACAGTAAAATACCATAGGTTACTGTAACCATCTGACATGTAAGTTCTAAATCTGCTGAGCCCCCTACGTAAGAGTTTTTTTTTTTTTTTTAAGATGACCATTATTTAGAATGCATCACTTAAACGTTTCTATGGTTCTAAGTATCTGTTGTTTTTTTCTCTTTTTTTGCAAATTTAATCATAATTAAATTGTAAAACATTTAATATTCCAATTTCTTAAATAAATGGCCTTATAATGATCATATAATTTGTTATACGGTGATGGGATCCTCTCCAGAAACACAAGAAAGTAAGTGGCTACTTACTTGTGAGAGTAATAAAATAAACGTTTTAGTAACCTAACTGAATTTAGCAGTTGATGACGTTTTTAATCACACCAGTGTGATTGTACACTTCAGGGACCAGCCTTGACTGATTAGACCGATGTGATTGTACATGCAAAAGGGTTAAGAGGTAGGTTTATGGTTTGGGGTAGGTTTAGACACTCTGCAGGGCTGTGGCCTACCAGAAACTGAGTTTGATACCCCTGCTTTAAGGGGTAGTTTGTAGTATGGTTGGAGTAGGTTTAGACGTTAGCAAAACACCAAAGGTTACTGTAAAGCAGGGGTATCAAAGTCAAATCCTGGAGGGCCGGAGCCCTGCAGAGTTTAGTTCCAGCCCTGCTTCAACACACCTATCTGTAGGTATCAAACAAGCCCAAAGCACTCAATTAGTTTGATCAGGTGTGTTTAATTAGGGTTGGAACTAAACTGTGTAGAGCTGCGGCCCTCCAGGAATTGGCTTTGACACCTGTGCTGTAAGGGGTAGGTTTACGGTTGGTGTGGGTGTAGATAAGTAGGTTAAATATTAATAAACATAATGATTATTTATAAATAAGTAAACTCAATGTCACAAGACATTAAATAAATCAATCAAAAGTCCCAGGAGATTTGTACAGCTCACTTGGAGCTCAAGTCAAGGTCATTGAGAGTTGACCTGTCCAGAACTTGCTCCAACCTCCATTTATACCTGTCTTCATGGATCTGCACTTAACTTTATACCAGACCATCCTGTTAAGTTTTGAAAACTCATTTAAACATACTAATTTAGACACACTAACTCTTTTTTCAAATACTATTATTTGAATTGGGATGCAGAACAGGACTGGCCTCCCCTGCTGTAAGTAAAAGGCTCGGGTCAGATCTGAAGCTGTCAAGTGAGTGCAGTTAACTAGTAAACAGCAGGAGGTCTTTGCCTTTTGACTACAGCTTCACCTAAGGGCTGGTGAAACATCTCGATTTCATATCAACACACACACACACACACACACACACACACACACACACACACACACATAGCCCAGTGGAGTCCATTGACCTCTACACTTTTAGCTGAGGATCAGGGAGAAGGTGAGTAGGAGGAAAGTAGACATTTCTCATTATGGTTCAATCCACTAAAGCTCAGCTTACAGCGGCCCACCTGCGGTTACCCGGCCAACAGCAAAACACTACATACACAAACACACTGCAGGATCTGTTGTCCAGTTCATAGCTGCAATTACTCGCTTTCAATCGAGCGGTAAATCGAATTAATTACAGGACATGCCTAAAATTAATTCTGCAATACCTGCTCAGAAAAATGAAGATTATTTCAAGTCATTTTATTATTGGAGCAAATGAAAGTTACTTAGTCAATATGTTGTTTTTCTTCCATCGAACATATTGCCCATTATAAGTGCTTGTTTTAAATCTGTTAGTCACCATGGCAATTTAGTTTAGGATTAATCTAAATTGTCCAAACTAAAGAGTTAAAAGAGCTAAAGGATAGTTTGCCCCAAAAATTGTATTACATTTTCTCAGATTGAAATAGCAGAAAAAAAGGATCGTTAGCTTCTGTACATACAGTAGAATGAAGAAAGAAAGAAAGAAAGAAAGAAAGAAAGAAATTGTCCCATGAGATACATTAATTGTTTACCAAGGGTTCTGTCATTTACAGAACAATGTAATAAACTAATAAAATACAATACTTTTTATATATGTTTAAAGTTTTAAATATGACAATGTTGTCAAAAACTCATTTCATTCATTCATTTTCTTTTCGGCTTAGTCCCTTTATTAATCTGGGGTCGCCACAGCGGAATGAACCGCCAACTTATCCAGCATATGTTTTACGCAGCGGATGCCCTTCCAGCTGCAACCCATCACTGGGAAACATCCATACACA
>CAIGQW010000302.1:687323-698070 GCA_903798125.1 Danio choprae | reverse complement strand
ATATATGTATATATATTTATGCTGCTATAATTTATTTAACTGCTATTAAAATAAATTAATAAGTAATCCTCTCTTCATACAATTTATTAAGTTTCAGGCCTGTATCCAAGGGAAATTCGAGTGGTCAACTAAAAGTTGGATAATTTTTATTATTTTTGAATTTTTCTTATTATTCAAATGGCCAAATTGTGACTGAGGAAAGTTGAATGTACTGGCCAGTTTGTAATTTGCATATAGGCTTCAGTTTTTAATTTAAAACAAGTTTTTAAAGCCACAGCCTCTCACATGATAGCAGGGAAAGGCACAGCCAATCAAAATGTCCATGTGCGTTTTGGGGGCAGGAGGACTCAAGGAGAGAATGTGATTTAACCCTTTCTGCCTGTCTAGATTAGTGTTGATAGCACGATTTTTTTTTAAGTGGATTAAATTATTGGTGGGGACATTTCAATGGTCAGTGGATATTGGTGGAGACGCGTCCACATTTCCCACCCTAAATCTACGCCCCTGGTATACACTAGTTAAGCTTACAAGAGGAGATTTAAACATCATCTGTTTTTTTTTTACACTTTTAGCTTACAGCCTGTGATGAACAGTATGTTGGTATAATGTTACTTTTTGAGCATAAAAAATATCTGCATATTTACAAAGTGCAAAGTCAGTGGAAGTCATTATAAACATAATACACTCTCAAATACCTCAATTTGAGTCTGAGATGTACACATTAAAATATCCTGAATTTACTATTTAAAAGAGGTGAGGCATAGTTAAATCAGCATTGTTTTGTCACCATAACCAGCATTGTGTGTATTTTTATGTGTGATTTTAACCTTGTGTCTTTGACAGCTGTGTAAGAGAACTTAAAATTGGCATGATATCAATGTACTCTTCTTATTTTTATATGCATATTGCAGTGATTGTTATAAACTATGTATTTGTGTACTTCATTATTTTGTAAAAAAATTATTATTTACCTTCCGAATATTTCATCAAACATCACTTCCCTCACCCTTGAAATGACATTTCTTTACTTCTGGTCACATGGAATGTATTTAGGGTGGGGCTATCAGTCATTTAGGGCGGGGTTATCAGGGTATGGATCAGGGCAGTGGTTTAAGTGAATGTTATATGATTCCGTCTGTAAAATCATAAAAGCTCCTCATTCTTATCATCGGGTATCTGAAAACATTCTGCACCACATGGTGTCAACAGTGATTTCGCTGGACAGTAATCCTCCACAACTGAGAGCAAAGTCTCATTCAAATCTTCCTTCATTTTGTTAGCAACACCCAACAATCCAATCAGTTTCTTGTGGATGTGCGTTAGCATAGGGGAAAAAGGAGATCTTAACTTCTGTCTCATGCCAACTTTAATTTAAATTTAAAAAGTACTCACTTTTACTAATTATTTACTCACTCTTAAATGGTTTCAAACATTTAAGAAGATATTTTGAAAATGGCTGAAAATCGTTAACCTTGACATCCATAATAGAAGAAACACATACTATGGAAGTCATTTGTTACAGGTTTCCAGCTTTCTTCAAAATATCTGCTTTAGTGTTCAACAGAAGAAAGAAAGTCAAATGGTTTTACAAGTCAAGGGTGAGTAAATGCTGACAGAATTTTCAGTTTTGAGTGAACTGTCTCTTAAATACTCAACTAAGATGCTGGCTTTCTGTGCACACATTTATTCATAGTGTTTAAGTAACTGACCTATGGACTGTAAAACCTCAGCACTCTTCTGGAAAGAGGACAGGGAATAGCAGATCATTTGTATTTAAAGACACACTAAAACTCCATGTTTTTGCTTCTACCCAAAACAGAGCATTTATAGCATTGGATTATATATTATTCATAAGTTGTTTTGAGCTGAAACTAGACACATTCTGGAGACACCTGAGATTTTTATTACCTCTTGTAAAAGCGGCCTTAATACAACCCATTTAATACAGAACAAGAACATTCATCAGTTGCAGGTAATCCCATTAAATCCAAATTTTAAGTTTTATGGATTTGAGGTTGTCTGTATGCTAATGTATTCTTAGAAGTTGACAAATGTAACTTTTAGCAGAAAATAGTTTATGATCTTCAAGGCTACATTTATTTGTAGTAATTACAAAAATAGCATTACATCTTAAAATAACTTGTTTCTATTCATTCATTCATTCAGCGGAATGAACCGCCAATTTATCCAGCATATGTTTTACGCAGCGGATGCCCTTCCAGCTGCAACCCATCACTGGGAAACATCCATACACACCCATTCACACACATACACTATGGACAATTTAGCTTACCCAATTCACCTATACCGCATGTCTTTGGACTTGTGGGGGAAACCGGAGCACCCGGAGGAAACTCACGCCAACACGGGGAGAACATGCAAACTCCCCACAGAAACACCAACTGACCCAGCCGAGGCTCGAACCAGCGACCTTCTTGCTGTGAGGCGATTGTGCTACCCACTGCGCCACCGTGCAGACCCAACTTGTTTCTATTTTGACTAATTTAAAAATGTAATTAATTCCTGTGACGAAACAGCTAATTATTTTTTAGCATCATTACTCAAGCATTCAGCATCACATGATCCTACTGTGATTATTTTAAAATGCTAATTTGCTAATCAAGATTATTTATTTTTTTGTGGGAACTTGATAAATGGTACGTTCAAACAGCATTTATGTTCAATAGATATTTCATAGCATTATAAATGTCTTTTGATCACTATTCTACAAAAGGAAACCTTTGACTATGTTTTCCCTCCTTGATGTTTTAATAGTAAATGTATTAACATAAGTGCTATTTCATAAGGTTTTGAAAAAACATTAATCATTGTGCTAATCACTTAAAACTGTTCCAAGTGTCTATCTTATAGCATTTCTAAAGGATACAGAATACTCTGGATACTCTGATCTCCTCTTTCCTTATACAGTATATAAAGACAGTCGCTGAAAGTGTTTAAGGTTTTCAAAGTGGAGTGAAAATACTGAATATTGATTGTTTCACCGAAGGAGTGAGACTGTGCGTTGGTGACAGGATTTAGATTGAGTTCGACTGCCTTTGATGCTAAAG
This sequence comes from Danio choprae, assembly GCA_903798125.1. NCBI lineage: Eukaryota > Metazoa > Chordata > Actinopteri > Cypriniformes > Danionidae > Danio > Danio choprae. The sequence continues at coordinate 695,002 of CAIGQW010000302.1, read as the reverse complement.
TGTTTGTGTACCTCTATGTTTCTGTGCATGAGTGTGCGCAAGGCTTTTATATTGCGTTCCCCTCTATTTCCCTCCCTCCTGCTCTCTTTCTCTGTTTCTCAATCCTGTAAAACAGCCCAAACCAATAAAAGGCTGTTGCACTCATGTCTAGCCCAGATTGAACAGGAGAAGCAGGTGTGGTCTGTCTGTGATCAGCCTTGTTAAACACACCGCAGCCCATGTTGATCAGAACACACTGGCACAGTCTGCACAGACAGAATATCTGATTAAATCCCTATTCCCTCGCCACACCAGGATGCATTGCAAGATATACGCTGCTCTTCCTTATTTCGTCACCACAAACCACCGGCAAGCACTAGAAAGCATGAGGATTTGAGCCGGTGAAAGAGTGCACACAAAAAGGTCAGCGCAATTAAGTGGATTAGCCCCGAAAAAGCTGCCGCTGATTAAATCACAGCATTCTTCTCCTCCCTAAACACCTGGCAAGTTACAGCAGGTGGTCGAGCTGCAGTGGTAGCCAAAAAATGATTAACCAATATTGCTTGTGACTGTATTAAAAAGCTACAGCTGTACATTTTTTTTTGTTTTTTTTGCACAGTGTTCCGGATATTAGAGGAGAGAAGGGTAAAAAGTGCCACAGGGTATGACAGGCCACCACTTGTTTCTAGGCAGTCGAACACAAAATAAAGCATGTGAGAGACTTTTTGGGAAGACATAATACATTTTAGCATGTACAGTAGTATTTAATGCATGTACACTATGGGGTTTGGTTCCTGACCAGTTAAATTCCATGTATGTGCAGTGTTATGAAGATGATGAAGAAGATTGTGCAAAAAAAATGGAATGCTTGGAATTACCTTTTAATTACCTTTCAAGATTTAAGGTAACTGAAAATGTTATATGTAATATATAGTGTTAGGTAATATATATCTTAAGGACATCCGTCATTTTAACAGATTACACTAAGGGTAGCCCCCATTGATTTTTTTATTTTACATCTTTTGTAATATGCCTACAATAACAAATCATAGACAACTTGACTTTTGTTTGATGATGAACAGGCTGCAATGTCAAACTATAAATGAAATATAGTGTATTTTGTAAGGCTCCAGGACAATGGTAGTTTTAGTAAATAAGAGTAAAGCTCTGTTCAGACTACACAATTTTTATTGTCAACTACAACAGTCACTGTATCAGTGTCAGGTTCTGTTGTTGTGTTCCATGTGCTTCTGTTGTCGTCATGTGATTCCTTTGTTCAGTTTTCCCGCCGTTTTCAATGTTCATTAGTTTCACCTGTGTTAATCCCCTGTGTCTTATCAGTTCATCATGTCCCCCTTGTATTTATACCCCTTAGTTTGTTTCATTCTTGGTCCGGTATTGTATTGTCTACATGTCGTTGTATTGCCATCCCGATCATCCTCCCATGTTGTCTTCACCCCAAGATTCCTGTATGTCGATGTTCCCGTGAGTTTGTAAATAAATACGTGTATGTTTTTGATAATCCCCGCGTTTCGTACTTTTGTGGTCACAACGAGCGTGACAATCAGATTATGTGGCTTTGTCTAGCTAAAATGCATCATGGGACCCAATTATGTCACACTAAATGTTGCTTCACAATCAGTCATAGTGTGACTTCTATGATTTGCATTCTGTCATCAAGAAACATACATTACAAATATACAGTTGAAGTCAAAGTTATTAGCAGTCATGTGCATTTTTCTTTCAAATATTTCCCAAATGATGTTTAACAGAGCAAAACAATGTTCACAGTGTTTTCTATAATATTTTTTCTTCTGGAGAAAGTCTTATTTGTTTTATTTCGGCTAGAATAAATTATTATTATATATTATTAGCCCTTTTACGCTATTTTTTTTTGATTGTCAACAGAACAAACCACTTTTATCCAATAACTTATCCTGCCTAATTAACCTAGTTAATCCTGTAAGTTTAAGATGAATAGTAGTATCTTGAAAAAATATCTAGTAAAATATTATGTACTCTCATCATGGCAAAGTTTAGAGAAATAAATTATTAGAAATGAGCTATTAAAACTGTTATGTTTAGAAATGTGTTGAAAAAATCAAATCTTCTTTCCGTTAAACAGAAATTGGGGAAAATATACAGGAGGGCTAATAATTCAGGAGGGCTAATAATTCCAACTTCAACTGAATCTGTAATTGTCTATCAAGTGTTTCCCATAGACAGTTTTTTTCACCATGTACTGAATACTGTTTGTGTGTGTGTATGTGTGTGTTCTGAACAAAAACAGTAGATAAGTAGATTCATTCTGTGCCAGCAAGAGGCACTTAAGCGGTTTCCCAGGAACGTCTGTAAACAAAGCAGCCCTGCTTTCACAAATGCGAACATTACTTTAAAATTTCTAAGAAACTTTCAGTAGACAGCTTTTTATCTTCAAAGATGCATTCAAATATGCATTGTCAGTGAGAACATGCTGAGTGATTTATTAGTTTACATGCTAATTCCAGTACACACCAGGCTGCTGAAGCGTTTTGGCTATCAATCAGCAACGTTTATCTTTATATTCTGTCATGGAAGTCCCTCAATGACACATCGTACAGGCAGGTACGATGCCATAACTCCACAATGCTGTTTACAAAAGAGTTTGTGTGCTCCCTTTTGGTCAATCACAACCACGTGACAGAACTCATCATGGACGACAGAAGAAAAAATTAAACATGCTAGACTTTCTAATGTTAATGTTTTTAAGCGTCGCATATATTGCATTGGTTGTTTTGCACTATTACACAATACACAATAAGAAATGATTGAATCTTGCATAGGGCCTCATGGTGGCGCAGTGGATAGCACGTTCGCCTCACAGCAAGAAGGTCGCTGGTTCGAGCCTCGGCTGGATCAGTTGGCGTTTCTGTGTGGAGTTTGCATGTTCTCCCCGTGTTGGCGTGGGTTTCCTCCGGGTGCTCCGGTTTCCCCCACAAGTCCAAAGACATGCGGTATAGGTGAATTGGGTAAGCTAAATTGTCCGTAGTGTATGAGTGTGAATGGGTGTGTATGGATGTTTCCCAGAGATGGGTTGCAGCTGGAAGGGCATCCGCTGCGTAAAACATATGCTGGATAAGTTGGCAGTTCATTCCGCTGTGGCGACCCCAGATTAATAAAGGGACTAAGCCGAAATGAAAATGAATGAATGAATGAATGAATCTTGCATACCAATACTAATTTGTCATTTACAAATCCCCACGACTGTCTGTGTAAAAAAAAGTAGTCTGAACAGGCTTTACAACATTATTCGAAAACTGTAAAAGGTTTACTTTTATACTGTATACTTACAATAACAACAAAACATTGTACGTTATATATAAATTATAAGAAAATTATAATTAAAGAACACACATAAAATTAAAGAAAACACAATCTGCTGTCTCTGTTCCCTTGACTTTGTAAAGCACATCCCAGAAATAAGAGTACTTGTCAAGAGATTAATCAAGAGTAATAAAGATGTACGACTTATAGCTCATGTTGTAATAAGCATTATAGTCCCCGCAGATCATTAATGTTTTGACCACTGCATGCTGGGAAATATGTGGCGGTGCCTCTGCTGTTTGCCATCTGTTGAGTGGACACGACTCCAAATCAAATCGCATGCTGTCGCCCACATGCTGAGATGGTATTGATACTCTCACCTCCACATGCTTCATCTATTTCTCCAGAACACTCGGCAGCGGAAACATCGCTCTGCGTCAGACTGACTAATGAACATTGATAGCCCTCGAGGAGGACGGCAGATAATCCCGGGAGCATGTCGAGGAGACAGAGATCAATAAGCACTGCTTAATAACTGTCCATCTCTCCAACCACTAACACTGATGACCATTTGATCAACACAGCAGTCCCCGTGCAGCCTTTTCCCCTCATTGTCACATTTATTTTATTTCAGATAATGATTTTTTTTTTTTTATGTTTTACATTATTTATTTTGGCTAATTGTATAAGTAACCTAGAGTTAAACAGTCAAGCTACTCTTGAATCCATTCAGCCCATCTTTGGGTCTGGTGGGAGCACTTTTATATTAGAATACACAAAATATCTGTAAATTAGCGGTTTTCTGTATTTTGTGATTCATGTTTTTATTTTGCTCCATTTTTTTATGCTTTTGAATTGCATTATGGGACCTTGATCTTTCTTCCAACTTTTAACCTTGAAAGGTTTGAAAAAGTGCCTTTTATTTCACTCATTCATTTTCATTTCGGCTTAGTCCCTTTATTAATCTGGGGTCGCCACAGCGGAATGAACCGCCAACTTATCCAGCATATGTTTTACGCAGCGGATGCCCTTCCAGCTGCAACCCATCTCTGGGAAACATCCATACACACCCATTCACACTCATGCACTACGGACAATTTAGCTTACCCAATTCACCTATACCGCATGTCTCTGGGAAACATCCAGACACCGCAGCACCCGCAGGAAACCCACGCCAACACAGGGAGAACATGCAAACTCCACACAGAAAGGCCAACTGACCCAGCCGAGGCTCGAACCAGCGATCAGCGACCTTCTTGCTGTGAGGCGAACGTGCTACCCACTGCGCCACTGTGAGGCCCATTGCCTTTTATTTACATTTGTAATAATTGTGATACATTGTCTCGGGGCGACGCGGTGGCGCAGTGAGTAGCACAATGGTTCAAGCCTCAGCTGGGTCAGTTGGCATTTCTGTGTGGAGATTGCATGTTCTCCCTGTGTTTGCGTAGGTTTCCTCCGGGTGCTCCGGTTTCCCCCACAATTCCAAAGACATGCAGTACAGGTGAATTGGGAAAGCTAAATTGTCTGTAGTGTATGTGTGTGAATGAGTGTGTATGGATGTTTCCCAGTGATGGGTTGCAGATGGAAGGGCATCCGCTGCGTAAAACATATGCTGTATAAGTTGGCGGTTCATTCCGCTGTGGCGACCCCAGATTAATAAAGGGACAAAGCCAAAAAGATAATGAATGAATGAATCATCTGTGTTATGAGATTTTTTGATCAAGATGCTAAGCTAAGCTAAGCTAATAATAGTGCTCCCAGCAGAGCAGAAGACAGGCAAAACTCAGCTGTTTAACTTTAGGTGACGTAAAAATTAGATTTTTTTTTTCCAAAAAAACTGTAGTGTTCCTTTAATAGACTAAATGTATTAATGTCAAATCTCAGGACAGTGTTGTGCAGAGTGATTAAAATTGTTAATATCCTTTCTGTTTATTTCCAGGCTTTAATTAAATTTTGAGTGCCACACTGTCACCGTGACCTCAGACCACTGTATATGTACAAATGTATTCCCTTCAGCAAAGGTTCTTCACACCACATATACTTAATTAAACTACTTTGTACCCTTCAGTGATAGACAGCAAACTATAGCACCTGGCTGCCGCATCAAGAGACTCGTTTTAAATATAAATTAGCTCGCCTTCTCAATATTGACACAATTTATCTCTGTTCTTTAACTCCAAAAGTCAAAAGTTAAAACCGAAGGCAATCCAAGAGCAACAAATTCACTTTTCCTACAGACCTACAGTACACCGTTCTGACCAATCTATACAGTAGCCTCTACTAAGACAAGCTAAGAAATTAGTTTTATTGAGTAAAATAGAAGAGGGCAGTAAGAATTAGATTGAGAGATCTGTGAAGTGAATTGCTTTGTAATTGCAAACAAACAGTTTGTGAAAAGTGTTCTGAATGAATGTCACCATGTGGATAGTAATATTTGGCTCTCACAAAGAAAACATTGTACAGATTTTAACAAATTATGGTTAAAAACAACATCAAAACGAAACAGAGAGAGAGAGAGACAAACGCCCTTATTTCTACGTAAAGTCCCCCAAAACAGAATAATGTGTGTGAGTGTGTGTGTGTGTGTGTGTGTGTGTGTGTGTGTGTGTGTGTGTGTGTTTAAGGCATATGCTTACATGCTATTTGCTGTGGTGTACTACCCAAAGCAATTAACCCAGCTAACAGGGAATGTTCCCACAGCTTTCATTAACATTTTACCAAGGTTATGTAGCTGTTATGGTAAAACACTCTTAAAATACATTTTCTAAAATGTAACACAAACATTATGAATAGTTGATACACTCTCTCATGATGTTTTCTGAATGTCTTTTTAAAGATTATTATTTGAACATTCGTATAATGATGTGAGAAAATACAACAAAAAACAGTTTCAAAAATCACAATTTACATTATGCAATTTAATTGCTTAATGCGCTCTCATCATTTTGACGGACATTCCCATAGAATTACATTCTTTGAAAGTCCTTATTAATATTTTAACATTAAAACTCTTGGAGCGGCGTGGTAGGTTGCAATAATGTTGTACAAATATCTTGTTTACAACTTTTAAATAACATTCCAATTATAAAACAAATTACATTGAAACATGGAAATAATTTTCAATGCACAAGTTTTCCTACAACACTTTTAGGACATTAACCTGCTAGCTAGAAAACATTTAACTTTCAAAAACAAATGCATACATTCAAATGTTTAACTAGCCAAATGAGGACATATAAATCTTATGCTAGTTTGATTTGAAGCTAATTATTAAAGTGCTCCAAATCCTACCACTACAATAAAACGTTTGGTATTTTCTAAATTATGAATGTTCTAATAGTGTTGCCAGAAAATGTATTTAGAAAAACATTCTCTGAACAATCGAATGGATATTTTCTGAATGTTAACAGTGATAATTATACATATAATATGACATACATATGAATAATAAAAAAGAAAAATGAGAATATTATTGTACCTTTTAAATAATGTTCTTCATCTATATTAGAAAACGCACAATTTAAACATCTTAGAACAACAATATGATGGCTGGGAAAGCATTTAACTTTAAAACAAGTACACAAACATTCATATGTTTACCAAACTGAAAATGAAGACAACACTTTTATTGTTACTACAGTACAGTTTCAGAGCATGCCTAATCATTAAACCTACTTCTGATTGGTTAACAACAAATAATACAGTGTGAATACAGTAACACTGTGTCCTAACAACACACGACATGACAAGATTCCAGCGACAAGCAATTTGTCTGTCTGCACTAAATGCGATGCGACATGACAGAAACATTTAAATACCAGCCATTTATTTAAATATAAGCTACTGCATTGCCACTTATAATCGAATTAATACACATTAAACATTATTAAAAGTATAGGCTGAGTGACTGATGTGACTGTTCTGTTACAATTCTGACTTTCATTTTAAAAAACATCTGCTAGTTCTATTATTTTTAAGATCTGAGGTGAACTATCTGCTTCTGTATTCAGTAGTGTGGCAATAAATGTCACATATAATGATATTCAAACTCACATTAGCATTTAACACTGAATAAAGCACATAATCTTCACCTGAGGTGATAATTGCCATAGTAGAATATATGCTGTTGTTTTGCTGTGACATTGCAGAAAAAAGCCGTCGCTGATGGTTAGGACAAAAACTCCTCTTAACAAAGAAAAGATGCCTTTTATAGTGTGTTGCAATGCCGCGTCGCTGTAAGAATATACTGAGAGGGCTACAGATATTGATAAGGGCAAATGAACAGAACCTCAAACCAGTTTTATATAAAAATATGATGACAACAATGAAATATATATATATTCACAACAATGAACTGTATATATATATATATATATATATATATATATATATATATA
>CAIGQW010000302.1:667006-677323 GCA_903798125.1 Danio choprae | reverse complement strand
TATATTAACAATAAAAGTAAAGAACAATTGACAGTTGGAATCAAAAAGAATTATGGCATTACCATGTCAGATGCACATTATTTTCCAATAATGTTATGGCCGGCATTATACTACGATCAGTTACAGCGAATATGCTTAAAGACATTATTCAAATTCTTTTCTATTTAAGGCTTTTGCCAGGTGTTGTCCAATAAATGATCTAGTATGTATGACTAGTTTCTTGAGCATTTCATCCATTTATATGGATACAAATAGAAAGAGAGAGATTGATTGGTTGGTTGGTTGATTGATTGATTGACTGATTGATTGATTGATTCAATGATTGATTGATTGATTGATTGATTGATTGATTGATTGATTGAGGCGGTGATTGGAAATAGAAAGTCATTTTAGGACCTTTGTTTGACATAATTTGCTAAAGTTATATGGAACTGTAACAGACTGTAAGTACTTTAGCCCTGTTTTTGTGGACCTTTAAAGACATTAATTTAAAGAAGTCAATTATTCACATGAAGTGAATAAAAATAAATGAACAATTCAACAGCACAGCATTTAACATACCACAATACCGAAACATATTCATTTAGAAACTATTTTATCATTGCATTTCTAGCAATAATTCTGATACTGTCCTGCATCTGAGACAAAAGGTTGTGCTAGAACACACCGCAAAAAAAAAAAAAAAACTATAGCTAATGGTCAGCTTGGAGGTACGGTTTGCACCTGTGAGAGGAAATAACTGTCAGCAGCTGACAATGTAGTCTATATTGGTTATTAATGTCAAATCCACTCTAAGACTGAATATAAAATCATTTTGAATATGAATAATGTTCACTTACATCATCCTAGGCTGCTCGTGTTATTATGAATATATTTGAGTAGGGAAATGCTCAGGTAAGGTGACACAAAATGTCTTTACTTTTTTTTTATAGTCTTTACTTTTTTTTTTTTTAGCTTTTGTTCTCTTTTTGATCTCTAAGTCATTACTAAACTGAACTTTCTCATCAATGATGCAGATGAGAATATTGAGCGTAATCTCAATCAGACAAATATAAATCAAATAAATAACAACCTCAAAAACTGATCAAGGCTCAACATTTGCCAACGGTCCACAGTCAGCTTGGGGATTTGAGGCCCATGGATTTTGGTCAAACTTTGTAGCAAATTCTGCACAAATCCTTTATTAAGACCCTCAACGTCTTGATTGAAAAAAAGAAGCTCAAATGAATGCTCATTTATTTCACAGAAAGTTGAAGTCATAATTATTAGCTTTCCTGCTATTTTTATATTTATGTTCAAATATTTGCCAAGTGATGTGCAACAGAGCAATGCAGTTTTCATAGAATTTCCTATAATATTTTTTTCTTGATAAGTGTTTTGTTTTTAGTTTGGCTGGAATAAAAACATGTTTGAAACATTTTTAAAAGCTAATTTTATGGTCAGTATTATTAGCCCCTTTAATACATTTGATATTTTTTTGGCTACAGAACAAACCACTGTTATCAAATAACTTGCCTAATTAACCTAAATTGTAGTTAACCCAATTAACATAGTTAAGCCTTTAAATTGCACTTTAAGCTGAATACTAGTATTATTATCAGTAGTAGTATATTAAGCACTGTCATAATTGTGATAACAAAATAAATTAGTTAATAGAAATCAGTTATTAAAAGTATTATGCTTAAAAATGTGCAAGGGCTAATCATTTTGACTTCAACTGTACATGTCCATGACTAAATCAAGACAATCCCACTCAATATTCACTCTCGGGGACAGCTAATAGACCAAGCAAAACAAATAGACCAAGAGATGAACATGGAAGACAATTAGCAGGGTGAAGACAGAGAACCTGGACAGGCCAATGGGGGAGAGGTGGGGCCATTCACATTAATGCTGGTAAAAAACAGCAGCCGTGCCGGAATAAATTCATATCCCAGCATGGTGCAACGAACAGCAGCGCATAATGTAATCTGCCACAATTCAAGGTTACTAAATGTACGGCTAACAAATTTATTCAATCCCCTAAGAGCTTAAAGGGCTAAATGAGCATTAGTCGAGAAAAGGTGGAATTCATTTGCCTTGCATGCGTGAATATCACACTATTGTTAACTGTTGGAAATTACGCAATGATCACTCGCATTAACACTTTGAGAAAGGGTAATTCGGATTTGCTCTAAGCCTTTAAACTTGACTGAACACTAGGTAATGCGACATGAAATTGTGGGCTAATCATTCTTATTCGTCTTTATTCCTTTATAACTTAAAGTTTTGTATTCCCACATACCAAAGGTTTGTTTTGTAAATAAGAAAGGTTGACTATTTAGTGCAATAAAACAGTTGACAAAGCCCATGAAAGTTTCTCCTTGGGCCGACACTTTGATGGTTGTCAAAGTGAAGTTTGACACAGAAGGACACAAACCAATCATCGCTCACGTTGCTTGCATCTCCTCTGTAGGAGAGGACGCTTCATAGCTTGACCCAAAATATTTGCTGTTAGCAGTGCAATGCATTTCTAAAAGAGGCGAAATGAACACACACTGACTTCTGAGAGCTAAGAATAAAATGTCCCCAGATAGATAATACAACCTGAAATCACCCACATTTTCAGGAGCAGGGATGAAAAACTGCTTAATAATGACCATTTAAAAATGCAAAAAGGTTTGTGTGAGGGTTATTGTCAGGTTAGAAGATAGATTAGTCTTTGGAAAGTCAATAGAAATTCCCAACCATGACAAACGTACGCGAAAATCAGTCCAAAATGTCACTCTAAATCAAATACCACATTACATGTGCCTCTGGCTGTCTAGCTGGTGGCTATATGTCTTTCCTCTTCTGCTTGTAAAAATGTGTGTGTGAGCGAAAGAGAGAGAGAGTATATATGTGTAACACTGACGGTATTGCTCTCATTTTCAAGTATCTGCCAAACTAGCCCTGGATTGAATGTCTGTTCTGGTTTTATTTCTGTTTCTAATCCTGTCCCATCAGTCTCAAGCTTAACTTAAGTACTCCATTAGATAAATAAATAGGGATGCAGAAATGGCATTATTAGTTTTTTACTGAAAGGGGAAAAAATGATCAGCCAACATATGCCTAAATTGAAAATAAAAGATAATTTAAAATGTGTTCTGTTCATTTTTTGTCACATTTTGTTGAAAATTAGCAGAATTTAACCAATATGCTCAAATGTCCTCCAACCAATATGACACCACCCATTGGAGCATTTGCTAAAATGTGCCCCTACTGGAAGCAAAACATGCCCCATAAACTTTCCCACAAACGCCCTTTAATCTACATAACAATTTGAAATTTGTTTACTGTACCTTCTTTCGTAGAGCATTGCGTTATAGCATTACAACACTAATAAGTTTGATCCTAGTACACACACATACTCATAAGGTGTGCACTTTGAACTGAATGTAAATTGGGTTCCAACATGCATTTAGTGAATTGGAAATAGCAAAAAGGAATTTAAGAATTGAGTGTAAGGGACCATTTAAATACATGTATATCCACCCATTGTGGGTAAACAAACCCACAGGAAACAATACTATAGTAATTTATAGTAAATACCATATTACTTTTGACCCATACTATAGTTAAGTGTATTATATTACAGTATGTATATTATAGTATTTATATCCATTGCTATACTGTAGTGTTAACTATAATATAATTTACTAGAGTAAACTGCGGTTTATTGTAGTGTAAGATACCATATATATTTGTTGTAAAAAAAAAAAACTACAGTATTGGGTCATTTGTTTATACTACTATAGTTGTAGTGTTACTATGGCAACTATAAAATAAATTGATTACTTTACAATAGTATGGTTCAAAAACACTATAGTATTTACTGTAAATTACTACAGTATTTTTTCCAGTCAGAATGAAACCTTCACTCTGACTGGTAATGCTGATCATACCTAAATTCATAAACGCACAATACAACACAAAACTGTCGTTATTATTACACTACTAGAAGCACTTAATTTTAAAATGTAAATGGTAATAATAAGCTGCTTGCTCAGATGATTAATTTGGTCTTTTTTGGGGCAGAGGATACTCTCTAATGGTTTTAGGTAGAGACCAAACAATGCCAAAAGAATGTAAAGAGAAAGCACATACGCTTCTGCAAATATTAGTAAACCATTAAGGAATCTTATGTTTATTTGGAGCAGATGCCAGCAATTCAAATGAGCTAAAGCACAACAAAATATGACCCACTGATCTTGCTGCTTTGTTAAAGGTAAAGTTAGGCATCAGGGATCCGATTGTGTCAAGATGATGATGATGATGATGATGATGATGTATTTTCCAATGTCATTTGAAAACACTGGCAGAAATTGTATCTCAAGTAAGGATAAGTAAAGGTCAACCAGGAACTGTTTTACAGTGAAAGTGCTCTTGGGCTGGATTGACAGGTCAGATTGACTCTCCTGCATTTACCATTCACCACAGAACTGAATAGAATAGAACTGGAAGATTCGTTCTCCAGGATTTGACTTATTGTTTACTTTTTCTTCTTAAAAAAAACAAAACAAAAAAACATTTGATTAGGTGGACCACCCTGGCCATTATGTAACCTCAACGCTGTGTGCCACTTGTGGGTTTTATTTTTATTATTTTTTATTTTTTTTGCATACAATCCTGTTATAAATCTGCTGCACTCTGCTTTCTTGACAAAACAGCCAATCAAACACATTTTTATTTTTTACATCATATCTAGACCAGTTTTAATCGTTCACTGGGTTCCCTAAGCTAGATAACACCTTAAATCTGCTTATGTAGTTCATTACGTAAGTGTAATACTTTTTACAAGCCAAATTGCAGCTGAACTTGACATATAATGCATCTTTGTTGAATGTAAAAGAGAGCCCTGACATTTTGATAATAACTTCTTATGTGTTCCACTGAAACATGGCATATCTGTGTTAAAACAAAATGGAGATACAATGACAGAATGTTCTGCTTTAGGTAAATTATCTGCATCATTGTAATTATCCAAGATACCTTTTTTTAAGGGAAGATGCAATCCACTCAAAATCAATAAATTTGACTAATTACGAAATTGAGAATCGTTCACTAGCTCTGCTTTGTTCTTGTCTGTTTGCACAGTTTTATATAAAAACACTCTATTTCATAAATGCAGTGTGGGAATTTAAAACGTGGAAGCCTTAAATGAAGCATGACTCAAGCAGTTATGCTTCAGCAATGCTATTAGGTATCATACTATCCAAGAGGGGTAAAACAGGACTGTCATCATAAATCTGAGTACCCCCCCCCCCCCCCATCCTTTCCAGCATGCCAAGGAAACCTCCCTGCTTTCAGCCTGTTGCCCACTGCACAAGTGCCTCTCCTGAGACTGTTTGACAAAACTAAGTCTCAGTGGAATACACAAATGAAGCGACAGGGTGACAGGAGCCAGCGGCATAAAGTCTAGTTAGGAAGTATCCTTCACAAACGCTTATGACAAGAGCTCATGACTCTACAGTCTCATGCTGCTGGCTCTTCATCATTCTTTAAAGACATTTGCATATAGCTGCAGCAGGATGGATGCGTCCTGCGCTTTACCTGCGGACCGAGATGCCACGATGACGCGCGCAGCTTGACGGACAGGCTGTCAGGCTGCTCCGTTAATGACGGAGCTAATGTGCTGTGAACAAGCGCATTAAAAACAAGCGAAAGGTCATTTCAACACACAAACACGATCGCATTAGCAGGTCGTCCGATCCGTCTCATTTGGTGTGCCACACATGATAATGACAGTTATACGCGCGCGCACTGACCATCAAACCAGACGAGACATTAACATCCCAACAGTTTCAACACTGACAGAATAACTTCTAACAACACTGCAATCGCCAAAGAAACAAACTGAAGTTATACGCAGCGGCACGGCGAAGATGCTTCGTGCGTCTGCAGGCAAAGGGACTCATCATTCGCTTCACATCCTCAACAGCTGCAACTGAGCTCATCCTTCGTTCCCCCCAAATCAGCAGAATTAATCGGAGGAAAACTCACCAAAAATTGCCAGCTGGAACAAGCAGAGCCCGACGAGGTCCATCCTGTTTAGAGCCAAACAATCTCGCGGCAGTAAAAGACTTTCGCGACTGCCCGTGTCCACTGGCACCAAAGTTGTCCAGAAAACGTCGTACTGCGTTCAGTGCTGATTTCCTCCAAAAACGCGAGGCGCAATCCAAATCATTTCATAGGAACAGAGCACGTCGAGAAGCATCTTTTTACTCCCCAGCAGATCTGGCGCCAGATGAGGGAAGCAAGTTGCGCAAAACGTGTGTCACGAAACGCCACTATTTCATTAACAAGTTTGGATGCTGCGTTAAAAGCCTCATTAGCACTCGAGCCACTAATTAAAGAGCGCGCTGGTCTTCGGGAGTAAAGTCGGCTGTTTGTCGTGCGCTGCTGCGTCTCTGTCTAACTCCTGAGCGCACGAGAACCGCACTGACACCAAAGCACTGGACGCGTAAGAGCACTGCGCTCTGCCCTCCAACTCTACAGAGAGGACAGAGAAACGCATATGTGAGGAAAACGAATGCAATTAACTCTCATGATGTAATTGAAAATACCTGGTCACTATCATTTGATCCTTTGTCATTTAAAAATTTAAACTGATTTCCGAATTACAAGATGGCAAGGTTTAGGTTTTCAAATTTACATCGCCTATATTAAACATTGTGTAAACACGTTTGCTGGATTTGTGTATTATGTGGTATGATAGCTGGTACGCATACGTTCAAAATGAAAACGGTTCTGTTGTTGATTTAAATTCTACACAGCTTTTTGAGACAAATGAATGAAAAAATGATTAACACAATATTACCTGCCATCAGTATGTTTCGCTATATAATTAATAAAAAAAGATAATTATATAATTAATAGTTTAACAATATATATTGCTTCCATTACTGTCTTGTCTTTTAAAAAAAACCTTCTAAAAATCAGATTTCACATTGATTTCTTCTTTTCAAATTTTACTTTTTTTACAAACTTAAGCTCTGTTGACTTTTTGTATGTCACATACAATACTGTATGTCAAATCTTCATAATGTATATAAAATGTTAGTTGTGCTTTATTTTACAGTCATGTTTCACATGTAGCCTACTGCAAATAGTGTGTACTTATTACAGTAACTAGGTAGGCTACTATTTAGAAAAACTCAAAGTCTCCTGAAAGTAACTTTAACACCCATTACCTTACATGACTTTCTTGCTTTCTTATACTGTCAATCATTAAGTTTAGCATAAAAGAAATAAGCCGACATGGTGGTTCAGTGGTTAGCACTGTCTCCTCACAGCAAGAAGGTCGCTGGTTCGAGTCCTGGCTGGGCCAGTTGGCATTTCTGTGTGGAGTTTGCATGTTCTCCCCGTGTTGGCGTGGGTTTCCTCCGGGTGCTCCGGTTTCCCCCACAGTCCAAAGACTTGAAATATAGGTGAATTGAATAAGCTAAATTGGCCGTAGTGTATGTGTGTGAATGAGTGTGTATGGATGTTTCCCAGTGATGGGTTCCAGCTGTAAGGGCATCCGCTGTGTAAAACATGTAATCCCGGCGGTCCTTCACCACCTAACTTGCTCTGAGCTGGGATCGAACCAGCGACCTTCCGCTTGGGATTCGGTTGCTCTAGCAAGGAGGCTAAAGACCACAGCTTCTAGCATCTGTCATTAGATCAGAGGAGGGAGGTTTACCTGCACAGTACTTCACTAGCTGGCCTCCGTTACAAACATATGCTGGATAAGTTGGGGGTTCATTCTGCTGTGGCGACCCCTGATGAATAAAGGGACTAAGCTGAAGGAAAATGAATGAATGAATGAATAAAAGAAACAAGAAAATAAATAAAACACATGCAAAAAATGAAGCACATTTACAATGGTTGAGAAACAAATGCATATAAAAGCAAATTATCATCAGACAATATCTCAGTATTAAAAAAATAAATCTCATCATAAGTTAATCCTCTTTGTAGCGAAGTGTGTGATAGAATACAAGCAACCATATAGAATACAAGCACAGACATAAAACCCATAAAGAACAGATTAATCCAAAGTAATTTCTTGACACCAGACTTTTATTTCTCAAGTCGTGTAGACCTTTTTCCCAAGAATCGGTAAATATTTATTTATTTAGTTTGTTTTCCATGGCGCTGCAACAATTTCATCTTAAACAGAGAGAAATATTCATTCAAGCTGGGAAGTAGAGCTCTCAGCTTCAGTGTAAATAAGAAATGAGTGACATTTCCATTAGGTTTGGCAAAGGTTTGAAAATGTGTGTGTGATTGCTTGAGCTGTGTTCGATCTCACTGTGTGTTTCTTCTTTTCATCACTTTTGTTCTTTGTGTTGTGGTGCCTTTGAAGTGTGGATATAATAATTATGACATAATACCTGCCGCAGGTATCATGAGTGACGGGGGAGAGAGAGAGCAAACAAGTGAAAAAAAAGAGAATGATAGATCTGTGGAGAGTGTGTGTGTGGGAGACAGAGAGGGAGTTTGGCCAGTGAGATGATGCCAGCAGGGGTTTGGCACGGCATCCTCTCTCACATGCTGGAAAACTGTGGAAACAGGCACACTAACGGCCCATCTGTTAAGAGAGAGAGCGAGATGGAGAGACAGAGACATAACAGAAAGTCCTTTTGCGCAGTGCTGACAGGTGATGACTCTTTAGTTTCATTCTGCTCTCAGAACATCTGTAAAAAACACATGAAATGTAAATGTAACTTTATGCCATTAAGCGCAATAAAAGCTGCATTTGATTGTGTAAAATAGCTTGTGTTTTGACAGTTGGCAGTCTGTTACAATTATTCCAGTGAGTATTAAGCGTGTTATTCAAGGTCAGCTCCTTTATTTACTGTATGTTCTGTAAAATAAGTTGCATGTGCTTGAGTGTACGTCAAATGTCTTAAAATTGCATTGTTGAGATGAAACACGTGCAAAGATAGCATTTGTGTATGTCACTTTTTTATAAATAAATGTAGAAAAATTGTAAAATATATAGAGGAGACACGGTGGCTCAGTGGTTAGCACTGTTGCCACACAGCAAGAAGGTCGCTGGTTCGAGCTCTTTTGGCATTTCTATGTGGAGTTTACATGTTCTCCCCATGTTGGTGTGGGTTTCCTCCGGGTGCTCGGGTTTCCCCCTACAGTCCAAAGACATGCGCTATAGGTGAATTGAATAAACTAAATTGGCTATAGTGTATGGATGTTTCCCAGTACTGGGTTGCAGCTGGAAGGGCATCCACTGTGTAAAACATATGCTGGATAAGTTGGGCGGCTCATTTCCCTGTGATGACCCCTGATTAATAAAGGGACTAAGCCGAAGGAAAATGAATGTAAAATATAACTAAACATTTAAACATTATACATGTGTATTTTAGCTCAACCCCAAAACATTTAACAGTATAAGCGAAAAGTAGTGTTTTATCAATCAAATTGGGCTCAAATATGGACAAACCCAAAAGATTGGTTAATTTTAAATTATTTATAAAAGTGCCATATAATGAAAATTTGGATATACATTGCTGAATAATAAGAGTTCAGTACACGGTAATGACATGTGAGCCTCAAAGTGTAAAATTCTGATGAAAAACAGGCCAATCGGTACAAAACACTAACACTTTTACATTGCACACAGGATCATTAAGGATCAGCACGCCCTATGTGTTTGATTGGCCAAAACATTTCCTAGTTTGATTACAACAATTAATATTTTCCCTTTATTTTTAAGTCAATGTGAACCGGAAGTTGCTGAGACTTTTATTCATGTTTTATAGTATTTTTTTATAGTATTCACTTTTATAGTATGTTGATGTACTTCCAACTGAAAGGGATATTGAGAAGGGGGTGGGCCTTATTTTTGCACATCATTGCCTCATAGCAAACTAACTGTAAGTGGGGCGTGGTTAAGAATATTGTGGCTGAAGCATTCAACTGACGTCAACAGAAAAAGACCATCACTCCAAACGTGGAAGCAAATGGTCAGACTTTGTTTGAAGATTACCAAAACAAACGTTTTTGTTTTTTTTCAGTGGATTTGCAAGGATTAATTATTTACCTAAAGAATAACAATGGGCCTAGCAAAAATAAACAGTGTGTATTTTGCACACTAGCATGTTTTCAGAGTTTTCATAACAGAGCATACATTTTTGCCACAATGTTTCAAAGAGACAGAAAGTAAATAAACGCCAGGTCGGTAAAAGCATCTTACATCTGTGCACATGCGCAGTACATGAACAAAAGCATTTTCAGTCACTTTAATGTGGATGACCATTTTGTCCGAAAGAATTGAAAATGATAGTGTGCACATGG
>CAIGQW010000302.1:629661-666606 GCA_903798125.1 Danio choprae | reverse complement strand
CACATGGAGTGTTTAGAGGAAAACATTGTTTTTCAAATTGATCTGGATTAGTGTAGACGTAGCCTAAATCCTGCCACATCTTTACATTGTCTTCGATACATTAAGCAACATGGACAGACACCTTTTTTAAAATGTATTTATTTTTTGTGTTCAGATCAGCATATAAAACAAGATTAAAGTATAAAACAACCCAAAATTACAATAAACACCATTTATTCATTCATTCATTCATTGTGCTACCCACTGCGCCACCGTGCTGCCCTAAACACCATTTATAAGAATCCTAATTCAAAATTATTTAAACGAAAGCAAAGACTATACAATGCAATGTACAAACAATTATGTGTTTCTCTCATACTCATTAACCACAAATTTAAATAGTTGTGTGCTGTGCTTGCTTCTTGTTAATTGCATAAGTCACCTTTTTGGAGTATTAGGCCCAGAATAATTTAGATGATAGCAAAAACATTTACACCAAGGACGATAACACTGTAACAAAAATGTATTTTAAACGAACTTGAAAGTCCACAACTATTACAATGGCATCGCAAAGCAGTGGTTATTGGAACAACTTTAACACAGCTTCTTTTTTCAGTTGCTGAATGATTGACAGCATTGACAGCCAATCAGAATGTATCCTGTTTTAAACAGCCAGAGCATTAAAGCACCAGATGATAAAACTGCTGCATGTAGAATAAACAGACAATTATTGCGTAATGGTGTGGATGCTAATAGTTTATAATAGTTTATAGTTATGCATGGTGTGAACAGGCTTTGCTATAAAAGAGCCATTATAATATTCAACAGTTACTCCATATATAAACTGCCTGGCCAAAAAAAGAAAAAGCTGCTTTGATTTAAGTAAGCAAAAACATTAGAGTATGGTTGGATGTTTATTGCAGTAATTACAATGTTTCTGGCTAACTATACGTTTGGCAACTATTCTTCTTACTGATACAGTGTGTAGCTTTTATTTCTTCAACAACCATGCTGGAAGACTTTTCCTTTGGTAATATTCCAGGATGAGAATGACAAGATTCATCAAGCTCAAAATGTGAAAGAAACCTTCATTTTTTAGACATGAAATGACCACCATTTGACCTGTACCCCACTGAAAGTCTTGAGATGAGTTAGAGTAGACACTGAACGCCTCAAGGTCAGAGAATGTGTGTGCTTCTGTTATCAATACAAAATCTTGGCCAAAAATGAATGCAACTTTTGGGAATAAACTTTGCAACATTGCATAAGGTTGCCAAATCAATGCCATGACGAATGCCTACTGTAAACAAAGCTAAAGATGAGCCTGAAGATAGTCACTATCTGACCTTGAGGAGAACAACTCTCTAAAGTTAAGTAGGGGTCAGCTGCTGGTCAATTCATGTGTGAAAATTAAGTATTTGAACCAAGTGAATCTTGGCATTGTCCTCCTGCAATGTGACCAAGGGAAATGCCTTCCAAACCATTTAAATAACAAGCCAGAAACATATTTATAATTGCATTAAAGATCCAGTAATAGTCTCTTAAGTATTTGATACATTTAATCTAAACAGCTTCTTTTTTTTCTGTTCTTTTTTTCTAGAATTTTTTTAAATCAATTTCTCAGCAAATATAAGCAATATACTGTATTTGGTTGCAATTAACCAGTTTTACTAAACAGCTGTATTAATTAAAATAAGGGCATAGTCACCTAACATCTTTAGAAACTTATCTTTTTTATGGTTCTCTTGATTTTTCTTCTTTGTTAAATTTGATTTAATATTGTTTTCCTAACATATTCATGGAATTCGCCTTGATCTTATGTTCTTTTCTTCGATTAGTTCTAGATTGGGCCTCACAGTGGCACAGTGGATAGCATGTTCGCCTCACAGCAAGAAGGTCGCTGGTCCGAGCCTCGGCTAGGTCAGTTGGCATTTCTGTGTGGAGTTTGCATGTTCTCCCCGTGTTGGCGTGGGTTTCCTCTGGGTGCTCCGGTTTCCCTCACATGTCCAAAGACATGCGGTATAGGTGAATTGGGTAAGCTAAATTGTCCGTTGTGAATGGGTGTGTAAGGATGTTTCCCAGAGATGGGTTGCAGCTGGAAGGGCATCCACTGCGTAAAACATATGCTGGATAAGTTGGCGGTTCATTCCGCTGTGGCGACCCCAGATTAATAAAGGGACTAAGCCGAAATGAAAATGAATGAATGAATAGTTCCAGATTTGGATTAGGTACTGACTAATCTATTGTACTGCATATACACACATATCCTGTAGTATTGACCTTATTCTACAATGCGGAAGTGTGCTCGTTTTGCAATTGTTTTAGTTCAGATTCAGTTGCCTATGGGATTAAAGACTAGGAATAATAAACATCCGAAAGTGGTCAAACTACTTGCTATACAAACAAGTGTGTTCATATAAAAAAAGTAGAATAATAAAATAACAAAACATCAGTTTGCAACATCAAGCACACAAACTACTGTCATTATCAATAATATCAATATATCATTATGATCCAATTAAATTACTTTTTTTCAATATTTGTGTAGCTCGCTAGTGTACCATGACTCTGTAGTAAATGCTGCTGTATCTGAAAGCATGTTCTGGAGCAGGGGTTACCAATCTCGGTCCTGGAGGGCCGGTGTCCCTGCAGGGTTTAGCTCCAACTTTCCTTAACACACCTGCCTGGATGTTTCAAGTATACATGGTAAGACCTTGATTAGCTTGTTCAGGTGTGTTTGATTAGGGTTGGAGCTAAAATCTGCAGGACACCGGCCCTCCAGGAACAAGTTTGGTGACCCCTGTTCTGGAGGTTTATTTGAATCATCTTCACTAACAGAATTCACATGGAAATTGTCTTTGATTTAATTGCTTAACCCTAATAGTTAGTTACCTTACAGCCCTTGTAACAACTAGCTTCATGTCTCATGATTCCTATTTTCTGTTCTCCTGCAAGTTATGGTGTGAAATGACAAGTTGTTATTATACAATGTTTTGATACATTGCCGTGGGTTATTATCTTAGCTACTTCATCTCAGCTTAGTCTGAACTCTAATCTCATGTAATTAGTTCATCTATCAAATTCTTGCACCTTTAGATTTTTTTTGAATGTATATACAGAATTATGCAAAGTTCAAATACGCATGCTTTTAATTGGATCTGTCTCCTCTGCTATCTTTCATAAATTAATTTCACAAGCTCTCTACTTTGATAGTGTCCACTGTCATGTGCTCTTTTAATTTCTTCATCTAGCTAAATGAGAATTACTATGATGAATAAATAATAGTAAAAATAAATAAATAAATAAAATAAATTTGCTGCTTGGTTTAAACATTGTTTTTTTTTTTTTAATAGGAACTGTAGAGGCAGAGGCTACAGGAACAATAGTTTGGCACAATTTTGTAACATTTTACTCTGATCATTAGTTTTCTGGTTTTTATGAATAATTTAACTAACAATACTAACCTACTTGCTTTTTATGACCCCACTTTGACAGTCAGACAAGTTTTAACAAGTTGTAGTAACTGGTAGTTATTTGAGTTCATGTGACATGAATAAGTCTGAACGTTACCCTCTTAGAATGCCTTTCACATGTTATGATATTTTTAAAATTGAACATTTTTGTAATTCAATTATTTTGTTCAAATAAAACCCATGAAGTACTGACTTTTCCTAAATTGGTGTTTACTTCATGCTAACATTATTTCATTGAAATGACAAAACTCAAAAGAGTATTTCTACCTCGAATTGCCAAATTGACTGCATGCATTTCCGTTAGCAAAAACATATCTTTCCTTCAGACATGTCTTTTAAAACAACATTTTCAATGCTCTGAAAAGCTTTGCTCTCCTGCTTGTCGAACAGCATGATGTGCACACCTTCTACCAGTCTAGTAACTCGAATAGAATTATAGGCTATATTACAAAAAAATATTGTATTTTTAGGGTTATGACTTTAAAAAAAAAGTCGACAGACTTTCAAACCTTAATTCTAAAATCTTAATAGAAGCTTCGAATGTAAATATGACTTAGTCATGGTGGCTCAGTGGCTAGCACTGTCGCCTCACAGCAAGCAGGTCTTTGGCATTTCTGTGTGGAGTTTGCATGTTCTCCGGGTGTTTGTGTGTTTCCTCCGGGTGCTACGGATTCCCCCACAGTCCAAAAACATAAGTGAAAACAAATGAGTATACGAGTGTGTGTGTGTGTGAATGAGAGGGTGTATGGGTTGCGTTTTGTACTGATCAGGCTGGAAGGGCATCCGCTGCCTAAAACATATGCTGGAATAGTTGGCGGTTCATTCCGCTGTGGTGACCCCTGATCAATAAGGGACTAAGCTGAAGGAAAATGAATGAGTGAATGAATGGTCAGAATGACCGCGATGACTATTCTAGTAGTTATAGGATTCTGGCAGTTCCAGTGTTAAAGCACTTTTTTCCCCATTTTCATGCTTGGAAAATGGAAAATCAGTAACCATTAAATATATTCCATAGTATTTGTTTGTCCTATTATAGAAAGTAAATGGGTACAGGTTGAGGGAGAGTAAATGATGAGGTAATTTCATCTTTGGGGGTGCTATCCCTTAAAGTTGCTACAATGTGTACCTATAGGCCAATTACCGGTTTATAAACATTCAGGATGCGCGCGAATCGAGGTTGCAGAAAAAACCGAGAGCGCTAGCATTTTCAGTGAGGGAATGACATTCGATGCAGTACAGAGTATGTTGTTGTATTAGAGATATTCATTCATTCATTTTCATTTCGGCTTAGTCCCTTTATTAATCTGGGGTCGCCACAGCAGAATGAACCGCCAACTCATCCAGCATATGTTTTACGCAGCGGATGCCCTTCCAGCTGCAACCCATCCCTGGGAAACATCCATACACACTCATTCACACTCATACACTTCGGACAATTTAGCTTACCCAATTCACCTATACCGCATGTCTTTGGACTTGTGGGGGAAACCGGAGCACCCGGAGGAAACCCACGCCAACACGGGGAGAACATGCAAACTCCACACAGAAACGCCAACTGACCCAGCCGAGGCTCGAACCAGCATCCTTCTTGCTGTGAGGCGAACGTGCTATCCACTGCGCTACCGTGAGGCCTGTATTAGAGATATGTTATATTTATTATTTACATAATGCTTTCAGCGTATTATAACAGCTTGTCACCCAGTGATAAGCACAGTTATTCAGCAAAATTAACGTTAAAGTGAGCGGCGTTTGTCTGACAGGTCGATTTGCGATAGCACCCTCCCATTGGATATTGGATAAGATGACATGGCCAAGCATCCAGCTTGAAATATACAACTATCTCAATGAAACTCCAAGTGATTTTACAAGAGAGAAGTTAAAGGCCTACAAGTCTTTGGATGCCTACAATTTTGTTCTGTGTGGTCATGTGGAAGAAATAATGTCCCATGATTACCAGATTCAAAACTTTGTAGTGCTAAAAACCGAGGTTCTGCCTAGCCAAAGACAAGAAAAGAAGACAGAACTGTCCAAGGCTTGGGTAATCAAGCAAAACAACTGCATTCTGACAGCGAACTGCACCTGTACGGCTATGTGAACTTACATTTTTACATTTCATTCAAAGCATTCAGTGTCCGGAGTTTAATTAACCATATTTAACTGTTTTTGCTAAAATCATTGCTGCTATTAAAAACGAGTAATGTGTATGATTCAGCATAGCGTGAATTTACCTGATATAAAATGAGAACTGCAGAGTTGAGCATTTTTAATTAGGTCCTCACTCCATTCAGCTCTTCTGATGGCTGTTAGCCAAAGACGTCTGCGGTTGACATTAAAAGCAGTGTGGTGTACGGAAAAATGTAAGTTTTCTATTTTTGAACTTTCGATTTTGGCATCCTACCGCAAAACATGACATGTTTGCTATTGCAACCGGTCTTTTTTTGCAACCGGTATGCGTGGTTGAACCCGTGTGATGTCATGTGTGACGTAGGTTGGTAATTCCCCTATAGTGTCCCATAAGTATATTTTTATCGTTACTATTTATCTCATTATCATTACTTCTTAAATAAAAACAACATAGCTTAGGTTATTTGTAGTGACTCACTAGAAAGTCATAGAAGTGTTATAATGTTGAGTCAGAAGCTAGATTTGAATCCATGTGGATTAACTTTAATTAAACAGTTCAACATTATCCAAAAGCAGATTTGTAAATACAGACAGGTCAAAAACACAATAATCAGTCAAAGCAGGCAAAAAGTGTGATCCAAGGAGTAAGACATGGGAAACAGGCAAATAAGTCACACACACTGTAATCATTGGCAATGAAAGAAATGCTCAGCACAGCAGGTAAATTGGCAATACTTTGCATTGTGTGTTTGGCGTAGCCAGTTTAATATGGCCGCAAAACAGGAAGTGAAGGAACAGAAAGAATGCTGATAGTCATTACCCAGGTGAAGACTGTCATCAGCAGTGTTGGAAAGAATACTTTGAAATGTAGGTTACACTGTAAAACCCAATAGGGATAGGGAATGGAGGGAATAGGGAATGAATAGGGAACGGAGATGTGCATCTGGAACAGACTACGAGAGATCGCTAGACAACCAATCACTTTGATAATAAATTGTCAGAGCTCGGCTCCACAGGTGTCAGTGATTAGTCATTAAGAAAGTATATCAGCTGGCGTCTGCGGAGTGAGTATTCAGATTTTGCCAGCTGGAGACTCAGCTGCAGTGGTAGTAAAGACACACGTCTCCGTTCCCTATTCGGGGAATGTGGGTTACTTTCGTGACCAGGACGTTACCCTTCATGGGAACTACAACGTGCGTCTGGAACAAACTACAGGAGACTATGGAAAATGCCACAGCAGCTAAGCCTGTCATGCTCCCGATGTGCGGTTTGCCAAGCAAAGCGTGAGCGCACCAGCATCACCAAGAGCGCAACCTTCCAACGTCCCCTAGGCTCTTTAATTACCATTACATGGGAATAGAAAAATATAAAACTTAGATCGAGGGTCATAAATGTGATTTTACCTAGATAATAAAGACTAGGGATTTTAAGAAATACGACAGTACGTTCGGAAAGCGTGCCAGTCCCCAGTGGGAGGATGCTGCGGAGACCACCTGCTACCCAAGAGGGGAGACTTGATGGCAATAAGAACATATGGACTAGCCCTATGGAGGGGGAGTGCTACATATGACATGCTAGTTAGCGGGTAGTGAATACACGGATCCGCCTGAAAAGGGGAACACATTGTGGCCAAATAAGCCTATGGGGTTGCCATGTGGGACTGTGCATAGCTGGCACAGAACCTCAGCATGTGGGTAGACTAAGTGGGCATACCAGACATCACACTGAGCCAGGCACCTGGCTACTCCGCTGAGTCGAGTGCTGGGGGCCTCGGAGGGATTCTCTATGCTTCCCCAGCGGGGAACTTACTAGTAGAATAGAAAAAGCGCACATATCTCCGGGTTAGGGAGCTTTTTTGACACTGAGCTTAATTTCCCCCCGATTGACTGGGGTTACCCAGTAATCGGGAGGAAACTGGCTCTACTCGAAGATTATAAAATCTCGCGAATGTGTTAGGTGTCGACCAGCCCGCAGCTCTGCAGATATCTGTGAGAGAGGCGCTGCGAGCTAACACCCAAGAGGAGGCGACATTTATAGTAGAGTGTGCTCTCACACTCGGGGGACACTGCTCGCCCACTCGGGGGACACGGCTCGCCCTGGCATTGGTAAGCAAGGTTTATGGCATCAACTATCCAGTGGGCCAACCTCTGTTTTGATACGGCACTTCCCTTCTGCCGACCACCATAACAGATAAAGAGCTGTTCACAAGGTCCTAAGTTTTGCGTTCATTCCATGTAAAGGCGCAAAGCACGAACAGGACAAAGCAGTAAATGGGCTGGGTCTGCCTCCTCCGTGGGCAGCGCTTGCAGGTTCACCTGATCTCTAAATGGGGTGGGTGGTAGGAATCTTGGGCACATAGCCAGGCTGGGGTCTCAGGATAACGTGAGAGTAAGCCGGCATGAATCGCTGACCGAAAATGCCTCCAAATCCCCGACTATCTTGAATGATGCCAACGTGATCAGCAGAGCTGTTTTCATGGACAGAATTTTTAAAGATACCGAATCGAGTGGCTCGACTGGATCTCTCTGCAGGCCCGCCAGGACTACAGAATGATCCCAAGAGGGCATGAGAGGGGGGCGGGATATATTTAATTGTTGCGCACCTCTAAGGAATCGGACAATTAGATTATGCTTCCTGAGCATGTTGCCATCCACCGCGTCATGATGAGCGGAGATGGCAGCCACGTAAACCTTCAGTGTGGAGGGTGACAGCCCACGCTCCAGCTTATCCTGAAAGAAAAAAATAACACAATGCTAATCTGGCAAATTTGGGGGTCTTCTCGGCTCCTCCTCTCAGGGGAATGCACCAGGGAGGGGCTGTTGCGAGAAGTGTGAGTTCGGAAACCCAGGCCAGGATGGGCCAAAGAGGCACCATAAACAAGACCTGCCCCTCGTCCTCCTTGACTTTGCACAGTGTCTGTGCAATTAGGCTCACTGGGGAAAACGAATATATGCGCATACCCACTGGCCTTCGCAGCCCGTTTACCGGACTTAACGGAGCTCTGGGGCAGGAGAGCTCCAGTCCCACGGGTGGCTCGATGCTGCAGCTTAGCCGGTGGAGCAGGTCTTGTAGCCGCGGATGAGCGCCCTCGGCGAGGAGCAGCCGAGGTGGATGGGGCAGCGGGGAGAGCAGTTTTCTGAGACCACTGATAGATGACTTTACCCATCGCCTTCACCGCTGAGAATTCCTAGATAAAGTCACCAACGGTGTCGCCGAACAGGCCAACCTGCAATATGGGTGCGTTGAGAAAGCGAGCTTTGTCAGCGTCGCTTATATCCACCAGGTTAAACCACCACTTTAGCCATCGTCTTCCCCAGGGCATGGGCGGCTGATTTGGTGGTCATGAGAGCAAAATCAGTCGCTGTGCGGAGCTCGTGTATTAAGCCCAGAGAAGAACCACCCTCTTGTATCTCAGCCAACTTCTCCGCTTGTTAACGTTGATAGGTGGCCATAGCATGCAGTGCGGAAGCTCTGAGAACTCCTGGGTAAAGTCACCAATGGTGCAAACACCCATCTAAGAGGTCCGGCCACTGAGCTGGGGTACAAGCCATCTCCAGTCCAACGGCCGAAGCAACCCAGGATAACATGGCTAACATGTCCAATTCTAAATCCGGAACCTCACTGACAACCCCCGAGGATGCATCATCAGAGCATGTTAACCCACCCTCCAATGCAGCGATGGACATCTGGTCCCCGGTGTCATTTAATGAGAGAGCAGCCATCCCAGAGGATGGACTGTCACCCTCATTTGAAGCTTTGGCAGCGCACTGATGAGGAGTAAGAGGTCCATGGGCCCAAAGGTGACCGATGAGCCCCCACTGTAATCCTTAGGCCTTCCTGTGCATTAACCGTCTTGCAGGGAGCAACAGGGGTGGTGCACCCTAATGCTAGAGTACACCACGACCTCAGCTGCGCAACAGTCAAGCCCTCGCAATGAGAGCAAGAACTGTCCACAAGCACCGCCTCGACATGCTGGACCCATAGGCGTGTGATGCAGTACTCGTGCCTGTCATCCAGGGTGAGGAAACCACCGCATCCAGAAACGCACGGCCGGAACGACATCTTTAAAAAGATGTGCTGCTTGGCCATGTTGCTTTCTTAGCATATCTGCTTTTTTAGAGAAAACTGCTCTTTTATGCACCAGTGAAACGCCCATGGGATGGGACGGGAAAGGACTGGTGAGGAAACTGGTTCCTTAATGAAATCAGATTGCAGATCAGGAGCTCTTCAGTCTCTTGTGAGAGGTCTGAAGCAAAGAATCTGAATGCCTGCTCCGCAGACACCAGCTGATATACTTCCTTAATGACTAATCAGCCTCACAGTGGCGCAGTGGGTCGCTGGTTCGAGCCTCGGCTGGGTCAGTTGGCGTTTCTGTGTGGAGTTTGCATGTTCTCCCTGTGTTGGTGTGGGTTTCCTCTGGGTGCTCCGGTTTCCCCCACAAGTCCAAAGACATGCGGTATAGGTGAATTGGGTAAGGTAAATTGTCCGTAGAGATGGGTTGCAGCTGGAAGGGCATCCGCTGCGTAAAACATATGCTGGATAAGTTGGCGGTTCATTCCACTGTGGCGACCCCAGATTAATAAAGGGACTAAGCCGAAATGAAAATGAATGAATGAATAAATGACTAATCACTGACACCTGCGGATCCAAGCTCTGCCAATTCATTTGGCATTCATTGGCCCTTTTTCTTTCTCTTCAGAGTGATTGGTCGTCTAGCGATCTCCCGTAGTTTGTTCCAGACGCACGTTGTAGTTTCCATGAAGGGTAACAGCAGTTGCTTTTCTAGGGCTCTTTGACTTCATTTGTCATGTTAGTTTCTCTTTGAATGTTGTCATTATATGACAAGAGAAAGAAGAAATAATGTTTTCAGGTTAAATAATCAAATTGCTAAATCATAACTAATATTGTTATTTAACGTAATTTCTAATTAAGTTGATGATATGGTATTGGATGCGAAGTTATGAATAAAGTAGATTATTCAAGTAATAGCAATAGTAGTAGGTGTAGCAGTTGAAACGGTTAATGGAGTTGTTTAATGATCCTCTGCTTAGATTTTAAGACATTGAATGTGTTTTTCCGTTTAAGGCTGTGACTGAAGTCAGCTGTAGTTTTGTGTTTCTCTTCAGTAATTCTGCTTGTTAACAGCGGGTGTACATTATTAATGCTCAATCAACACTTACTTAATCATTTAATTATCTCATTACTTCAACCTAAATGGAATAAGTTCACAGCACTAATATAGATTAGTTTTTTGTTTTTTTTAACTCAAATGGTTTGTAGCAATCGGTTTCCTCAAACGGTTTGAGTTGCCTTAACTTATTGGGTTTTACAGTACTCAAATGGTTTGAGTTCCCTTCATTTATTGGATTTAACTGTGCTCAAACTGCCTCGTGTACTCAAATGGATAAAGTTCACAGTACTTATTAGGATTAGTCTTCGAACTTAAATGGTTTGTTGCAATCGGTTTCCTCAAATGGTTTGAGTTACCTTAACTTATTGGGTTTTACAGTGTACAGATTATAAGTTATCCTATTTTAAATGTAATAATTGGTGTAATTATTTCAGTTACTTTGAATGTAAATCATTTAATTACTTCATGATTACTTTTATTTGTAGCACAGCATACTCAAGACTGCTTATTGTCAGATTTTTCTTTTTTAATTATTAAAGATTATAATAATGTAAAAGCACAGCCACTACACAATTAGACTTAAGCTCCTCTTTATTTAGAAATCGTTATATGGTTAATTACAGACTTAAAATCATAACAAGAAATAATTTCATATTTCTGTTATTGAAAACAAGTGGTTACATAACTATGGCAGGAAACACTTTTTTCACAACAATAACTAAATGCATATTACTATTGTATGAATAATGATAGATAACACAAATAGATAGTTATAACACAGAAGTTACTTTATTCTACAAAAAAAAAATAAGCCTCATTATTCTAAAGTGAAAATCTTGGTAGTGTTAACAAATCT
The DNA here is from genome assembly GCA_903798125.1 of Danio choprae. Taxonomy (NCBI): domain Eukaryota; kingdom Metazoa; phylum Chordata; class Actinopteri; order Cypriniformes; family Danionidae; genus Danio; species Danio choprae. The sequence continues at coordinate 655,043 of CAIGQW010000302.1, read as the reverse complement.
CTAGAGCTTTCAATGACCCCATTCATTTATATTGTGGTATCATTTTCACTTTAGAATACTGTTTAAATAATAAGTATTTTCTTCTGAAGGATTTGGTAATACTTGCATCATTACCATGAGCTTTACTTTCACATTAATTATGCATTGTTCACATTAATTAAGAAACTGAATATAGTAGTTCTCTGGAAAGTAGGCGCAGAAAGAAATAGTAGTAATTGATTAATTGATACTGAACTACTGCCTTCTACTTAGTTGCATGTACTAATTTGCAAGAGATTGTGAACTGTTATTAGTGTTTTAAGTTTTTTTTTTTTTCTGACGTAGTTCTTCATTAATGAAGAGCAAGGTTCTAAAGTGTTACCAATAATAGAAATGAAGCTGGGGCTGAAGTGGAGGAAAGATAAGTAAGAGGCTCTTTGTGTGGTACTGCATTGTGATTGACAGCATTCAAAAAAAAAAAAAAAAAAAAAGCTCGTTCTGAGGGCCATTTACTTTATCCTGACATAAGTTTCTGAAAAGCTATTGCATTTGATCTGGTTCAAGCAGATATTTGGACAGTTAAAGTTTGAGCAGTTTAACTGTATGGATATAATTGTTAGTGCATGATATGTAAACTGTTCAAAGTAAACCACACTGATGAGGATGTGCGTGTTCATTTCACTGCCATTGACTAACATATTCAGGGATGATTGCGTGATAATTTTAGATCTACTGTATCTTAATAACAAGTAAGGGTTTTTGTGCTTAATATTTTAAAATATATTTTATATTTATATTAATGTATTTGAGCCATTCCAAAACCCTGGGTCACCGGAATCTTGCATAATTGTGCTTGGTTTCAAGTTGAACAAGAATCCTGGGTATTTACTGTATAAACCACACAGTGCAAACTTAAAAACCTCCAAGACGTGTGAAGAAATGATGCCAACCATCGAAGACTTCAAGGACAACAAATGCACAAATACTCTTCATGTATACAATGACATCATCTTTTTACTATATACCTGCAGGTTAACTATTTTTGTATATAATAACTTTAACTGTCAAAAGCTATTAGTTACTAGTTAATTAGTTAAAGCTATTAGTAACTAATAAAGTTATGGTAACTAGTAACCTTAACTTTTCTGATTTTGATGTGCACCTTTCGTAAAGCTGCTTTGAAACAATTATTATTGTGAAATGCATTATACAAATAAACTTGAATTAAATTGAATGAAACCATTGATCTTTATTTCCATATCTGTAATATCACTCTCATTGTTTTGATAAACACAGCATGCAACCTGTTTTTATAAAAGCTCTAGTGACCTTTAATTGTCTAAAATTGACTTATCTAATCTCTCTAATCTAATCTCTCTTATCTTATCTAATCTAATTAACTAATCTCGTCTTCACATGAATTGTTCATTCAACAGTTTTCCTAAATGCTAAAAAACATTCTACTTATAAATGTACATTATTTCTATTACCATACCATATGATCCATATGGCTGTTTGCTGATAAGCATCTAACCATAGCATTCAAAGATGTCATTTCACACTGTACACTGTAAATGAAATACTGAGCTAACACTGGTTTCTGTCTTTCTCAAACAGAACAACCTCCTAGACAACAACCAGTCATCTTGGTTGTTGAAGCCCTGAGCAGTTTTCAGATCTTCAGTAGTCATCTTGCTGAATTTGTCCTCTGCTATAGACACACCAGATCCTTTAGTCAACCATCACAGGAACCGCACCCCAGTGGTTCGAGTTTTACATTTTAGGTAGGTTCTTCAGGGTATCTTTGAGTGGTGAGATGTTTAAGATGCAACATATAGCTACTGGGGTGCCTCAGGGCTCAGTTCTTGGGCCACTTCTTTTTCACTGTCTACATAGCACCACTATGATCTGTCATATAGAAACATGACTTTTCATATTACTGCTATGCTGATGACATTCAACTTCAACTCACTAAAGCCTTATAATCGTATGATAGCTGCATGCATCTCAGCTTCTCTGACAGACATATATTGCTGGATAAAGGACCATTACCTTCAACTCAATCTTGTCTGAAAACTTCATTTTAAATTCTCCATCCTGCTAGGCAAATCAACCATAACATTGGAGTTGTATCAGATGATCAGCTGAACTTCGCAGACCACATTACTGCCATCTGCCTTATGCAAGATTATGAAAATCAAACACTTTCGATATGAGCAGCAATACAATTTTCTATCTTCTTAGCACACATAGTGTGTTAAAATATTTAATATTAATGTTTTACAAGTCACACAGTTTGTCTCATAAATGTGCTTTAAGATTAATGCAATGCAAAAAGCACTTTTTAAAATACATATTTATTAAAGCATGACTGCAGCATTTACAGTACGTTTACAGTAATAATGATCATAAAGACATTTTTAAACAATTGTATATATTATTGTTTTACAAAAAGACAAGAAAAGTCATTAAATCCAGGATATCTTAGGAAATGAGATCCTGGGTCAGAGAAATGTTCCTTGCTTAAAATCACTGTAATTGGTGCTATTAACATGTCTTTACATTGTTTTAAATATTACAAAGCCACTAACTTTATTATAATAGCCATAACGCAAACAAATGTGGGTGTTTTGAGAGTGTATCAAACCTCTGGTACAGCATGTGGGTGTGAGACTGGTCTTTAATAAGCTGAAAAGTCTGAACATCATACCTCTGTTCTTCAGTTCATCCCCTGTTGCCATAAGCATACTCATTACAAGATTCTAGGCACTGAGGTTTACCTACAAAAAGGCCACTGGCTCTGCACCTCTTTACCAAAAATCTTCTTCTGCAGGTCAATGGTGCATTGTGGTGCTATCTTGAAGAGCAATAAAATCACTTTTACATACCAAATCAACCTGAGCAGCAAAAAATACACTTTTTTTGTCATTACTCTCTATCCTATTTTTATTGTCAATTTATTTTTTTTTATTTTACACTTCTGATCTTGGGCCTCACAGTGGCGCAGTGGGTAGCATGATCGCCTCACAGCAAGAAGGTCGCTAGCTCGAGCCTTGGCTGGGTCAGTTGGCGTTTTTGTGTGGAGTTTGCATGTTCTTCCTGTGTTGGCGTGGGTTTCCTCCGCGTGCTCCGGTTTCCCCCCAAAGTCCAAAGACATGCGATATAGGTGAATTGGGTAGACTAAATTGTCCGTAGTGTATGTGTGTGAATGGGTGTTTATGGATGTTTCCCAGAGATGGGTTGCAGCTGGAAGGGCATCCGCTGTGTAAAACATATGCTGGATAAGTTGGCGGTTCATTCCGCTGTGGCGACCCCAGATTAATAAAGGGACCAAGCCGAAATGAAAATGAATGAATGAACTTCTGATCTTCGTGTATTGTGTTAAAACTAACTGGGACTTACATTTTATCTTTCATTTGCTAGTTTGATTGTTTCTTTTGAGATCATTTGTTAGTCGCTTTGTCTAATAAATGATTAAATGTACAAAAAACAGTGCTAAACCTGCTCCAGAGATGGGTTTCATAGCCTCGGATAAAAAGCAGTTTAAACAGCTTTTAAATAACATATGTACAATTTTACTTTACTGTAAAAAACTGTGTTTTGAATGATGACAGTTTGGAGTTTAAAGAGCGGTGTGACGAGCACTTTCCTGAAAGTAGATACATGGAGAAAAATAGATCAATAAATTATGATAGTAAAACATCTCTCATGCCCAAGAGAATTACACTACTAGTACTCATTTATTCCACCATTCATTTAATAATCCATTCATTCATGCAATTATCTCAAGATAGTAATTCTGGACCTGACATGCAAATTACTTTGTTATCTTTTTTCAGGGGGCAACCATTAAGTAAACACACCAAACGTCTCTTTCTGTGTGTCCTCACAAATCATCAGCTCCATTGACATGACACCATCCTAATTTATTGACTCAACAGACAATTAAAACGCAATAACAGGAGTCATTTTCAATTAATTTATAATGTCATTCTGTTTGGGTAATTGCTGTCGTTGTTGTAATTGTGTGGGCTTGCAGAGTTGACCTCCCTGTCTGTGAGAAGAAGAAACGTGTCAATGGAAACAGAGGGAGGTGACAACACTGTTTTTTACTTATTATACCAACTCTATGAGACATTATTATGCCATGTGTCAATGGAGACACAGGGGGTGAAATATGTATGTGTGTATATCCACTATATGTGTTTCAGCATGATTCATCTGACGTGAGACTATTTTAAATATCCACAGGAAGAGGATCTGTGAATTTAGCATCTGATTTATTTATTTTACTATTAAAAGTGTTTGGGTGGTGGCGTGGTGGGTAGCGATGTCGCCTCACAGCAAGAAGGTCGCTGGTTCGAGCCTTGGCTGGGTCAGTTGGCATTTCTGTGTGGAGTTTGTATGCTCTCCCCGTGTTCACATGGGTTTCCTCAGGGTGCTCCGGTTTCCCCCACAAGTCCAAAGACATGCGGTATAAGTGAATTGGGTAAAGCTAAATTGTCCGTAGTGTATGTGTGTGAATGAGAGTGTATGGGTGTTTCCCAGTGATGGGTTGCAGCTGGAAGGGCATCCGCTGTGTAAAACATATGGTGGATAAGTTGGCGGTTCATTCTGCTGTGGTGACCCCTGATTAATAAAGCCGGACTAAGCCGAAAAGAAAATGAATGAATAAAAGTGTTAGGAAAACGGGTCAGGATTAAGCATACATGCTTAAATTAGTACTCATTTGGTTTCTTCTGTAAATGACTTGGAAAGCAGCATCTCTTCATAATATTTATTACATTATTCAACACACACACACACACACATGCACGCACGCACACACACACGCACATCCTCATGCATTTATCCAGGCATACAGTAGTAACTGTCTTGAGATTTCCATGAAGTGATTCAGGAAACAGCATCTCCTCTCCTCAAACCTTTGCTCAGGTTTCACATTGTCTGTAGGGTTTGACTCATTTATTTCTCTTTACTAAGTAATGACCATTACTCTCATCCTTTTGCAGTGCTCTGGAAGACCAGGACAATCTTTCTCCTGATGATAAAAGCATTTTTAAAATCCATTTTTAGCTCTTAATATCTCTGAACAAATTAAAATTGAGTTAGTTTACATTCCCATCGTAACGCTTGATCGAAAATGTAGACAGTTATGCACAGCATAATTTGTTTCTGCTAATAAAAGCTTTGTAATTGTTTACTGGTTTTTGAACCATTACTTAACACCCCCAAAAAGCATGCGATAAACCATTTTTCACCTGTAATGTTGACTGTAAAAAAATATTGTATTTTGTGATTAAATCTACTATATCTTAATAACAAGGGATTTCGTGATTAATATTTTAAGACTATGTCATTCCAAACCCTTGGGTAAACAGAATCTTTCATAATTTTGCTTGGTTTCAGTATAAACACAATATTCCCAAGTTTAACACTAATCCAGGGTATTTACTGTGTAAGCGGTACAAACGTAAACCATGGATCTATATTTTCATATCTGTGATGTCACTGTCATTGTTTTTTTTTAAATATTATTTTTATTATAGTTTTTGCAGACAGAAAAACAAGGAACAGACAGACAAACCCATCATGAAACAATAATCTGTGCAAAATGTAAAAAAGCATGAAACAACGGAAAATGGCGACATACAAGACATATATGACCTCAAAAATGACCTTCTAGAAACCAAGGATAACTTCTTTTTTTTTTTTTTTAAATCTATGATCATGCCATACTGAACAGGTAACCATACATTTCGGTTGAGAGTCTCCAGAAAATCTGACCAGCCAAAAATTGCTATCATTGGGTCAGGGAGTAAAACACAATCGTAAACTTTAGCAAAGAACTGAAATATTTCTAACCAAAAATTCTGAATTTCTGAAAAAATTCTGAACTGAGGACCAAAAAAGATATTCTAGGGTACCCTCAGCAGCTTTACACTAGTCACATGTGGGGGAAACCGAGGGATAGAATTAACTAAGCTTTGTTTTAAATAGTGAAGTCTATATAATACTTTGTACTGAATAAGGTTGTGTCTAGAATTTATAGAACATGAATAAACAGGCATTGATCCCAATCAGTCTCAGAGATTGAAATCCCTAGGTCTTCTTCCCAAGAGACTTTCAAATGAAGAGAAGAAAAATCTGTTTTGTTTTTAAAAGCAATAACAAATAAAGAGGTTAGGCCCCTAGCATTTGAAGAGATTAAAAATAAATCAAATAATTCACCTTCTAAAGATAAAACATCAAAATCTGGAATATTTAGACGAACATAGTCTCTGACCTGAAGGTACCTAAAAAATGAGAAGGAGGGAGGTTGAATTTCTCAGAGAGTTGTGAAAAGGAGCACAACTGGAAACATCTTGCCATTGCTCAAAAACTTTATCTGTAAGAGAGGCTTTAAATGCATGATTGTAACAAATAGGAGTAAGTGGGAAGGTATTTGGTAACTGGTTTAATTTTCTAATTTGATACCATATTTTAATAGAGTTATTAAGAATGAAATTACTTTTAGGAATATCTTCGTTAAGGAGAGGTGCTGAAAAGAGTAAAGCAGAAAGAAAAGAATGGAAAGCACTTTGTTCTTTCGCTAACCAAGCGGGATTGTCTGCTCGAATAATACATGGAAAAGAATCCCGCCAGTACATTAAAATCCTGCAGTTCGCTGCCCAGTAGTAATAACGAAAGTTGGGTAAACTCAGACCGCCTAAATACTTAGGCTTTAACACGTATTGGATATACGAGGACTTTTAAAACCCCATATCAAAGACATTATAATGAAGTCAATAGATTTAAAAAATGATTTAGGCAGCAGAACAGGTACGTTTTGAAAAATATATAACAATCGTAGGAGACTCACCATTTTAATTTCGTTGATGCGGCCGATCATTGATATGGGAAGGGATCTCCATCTGTCCATGTCCTGCTTCAAATTGTCTAATAACCTGGAAAATGTTAATTTAACTAAATCCTTTGAATTATTAGGAACAACTACTCCAAGGTTCATTATCTTATCTGCAGCCAATTTAAATGGCAAACTCTGCAAGAACACTGGATCTATATGATGGCTAATGGGCATAAATTCACTTTTTTGCCAATTAACGGAATAACCTGAAATAGAAAGAATATCATCAGCGTAAAGAGATATAACATGATCTACATGACCTATACTTAAGGGTGAAATCTGTGGATGATATAATAGCAATTGCCAGAGGTTCTATGGCTATGGCAAACAACAGGGGTGAAAGTGAACACCCCTGACGTGTGCCCCTATGTAGCTCAAATTGTGGTGATCTGTCAAGATTAGTTAAAACAGATGCACAAGGGTTATGATGTAACACTGACCCAAGATGTAAACCTATCTTCTAAGTTAAATTCTATGATAGTGGCTAAGATATACTTCCATTCAACTAGATCAAAAGCCTTTTCTGCATCTAATGCAACAATTGCCAATTTAGAATTAGATTTTTGCTTGGGATAGATTAAATTTAGAAGACATCTGACATTGAAGAAGGAGAATCTATTAGGGACAAAGCCGACTTGATCAGGGTGAATAATGGTTGAGATACGTTTGTTTAATCTAGTTGTTAAAGTCTTGGTGAACACTTTTAAATCAGTATAAAGAAGAGCAATTGGGCGAAAAGACGACACATTAGTCTCATCCTTGCCCTTTTTAAGAAGTTAAGAAATGTAAGCAAAATAGAGAGATGGGGGGAATTTCTGCTCAGAAAGAGAATGGTTAAACATTCGTAACATAAGAGGTGCAATCTTTACTGCATATTTTTTATAAAATTCAATGCAAAAGCCATCAGGTCTAGGAGCCTTCCCATTAGGAAAGGCATTTAAAGCATCTAATATCTCTTGAATAGTAATATTGGCATTTAGCATATTCTGATTGTCTTCACTTAATTTTGAAAGGGAAGTGAATGAAGAAAGTCTACAATAGCCTCAGTGGTAACAGAAGTCTTTGACGTACAAATCAGTGTAGAATTCCATAAAGTGATTATTAATGTCCTTTGGATTAATCAAAATGTTGCCATCCTTATCAGCAATACTGTGAGTTGATCTACTAGCATAGGAGCCCCTTAACTGTCGAGCTAATAATTTGTCAGGTTTATCCCCAATCTCAAAATGCTTCTGTTTAACTTTTAACAACATTGTATATACCTGATCTGAAGTAATCTTGTTGTATTCATATTTAAATGACATAATATCTTTTAATACTTGAGAGTCTGCAGTGTCTCTATATAGTTTTTCCAAATAAGTAAGATGAGTATCTATCTCGACTAAGCGCTTCTGTCTGAGCTTCTTTGCTGTTGACTCATAGAAAATTATATGTCCCCTCATCACTACTCATTCATTCATTTTCATTTCGGCTTAGTCCCTTTATTAATCTGGGGTCGCCACAGCGGAATGAACCGCCAACTTATCCAGCATATGTTTTACGCAGCAGATGCCCTTCCAGCTGCAACCCATCTCTGGGAAACATCCATACACACCCATTCACACTCATACACTACGGACAATTTAGCTTACCCAATTCACCTATAGCGCATGTCTTTGGACTTGTGGGGGAAACCGGAGCACCCGGAGGAAACCCACGCCAACACGGGGAGAACATGCAAACTCCACACAGAAATGCCAACTGACCCAGCCGAGGCTCGAACCAGCGACCTTCTTGCTGTGAGGCAAACATGCTATTTACTGCACCACCGTGAGGCCCTCATCACTACTTTAAAAGTTTAAAAGAGATAAGTATATTATGATGTTTAGATGTAGAAACATTAGGCAATAATTTTGAGTCTATAAAAAGTCTATCCTAGAATATGATTTATGGACATAGGAAAAAAAGGAGTACTCCTTATTGGTGGGATGATGTAACCTCCAAATATCAAGAACATTCAGTGACTCTGTAAGATGCTTAATGGCTGATGTGGAGTTGGGTGGTGGATCTAAACGAACTGGAAATGTATCCAAAAGAGGGATTCAATATGCAGTTAAAATCGCCACCAACTATAAACTGAGTATCAGGAAAAGAAGGTAGAAGGTTAAACACCTTACGAAAAAAAGCTGGATCATAATTTGGGGCATAGAGATTCCAAAAAGTAAAATGTTTAGAACCAATTAAGCTGGTGACAAGAACATAACCACCATTGGGATCAGTTAACGTTGATATATGTTTAAATAAAACAGAATTTTAAACAATATTGCAACACCTCTGGCCCTGCATGAAAAGGTGAATTGAAATACTTGGGAAGTCCATTTACATTTTAAGCGTGTCTGTTCACCATTTTTAATGTGCGTCTCTTGTAGGAAAATTATGTCAGCTGATATGGAACGCAAATACGAAAACACCTTAGCACGCTTCACTTGACTATTCAAACCTCCCACATTCCCTCTAACTAAAGTAATATCGCCAACTTGTGATGAAATTATATTACTTGCCATTTTACAGAAAACACAAAGTTAGCTGAAAATATATTGCACAGATAAAATGATGGGTAAACAAAGACAAACAAAGAAGAATTTTGGTTGTAACCCCCCACCCCCTCCCCACCGTTTTCCCATTTTTGTAAAAAAAAAAAAAAAAATACTGTGGAGCCGGAACGTGACAGTAAAGCAACAGTTTTGCAAAAACAACGAAGCGAAGAAAAAAAAAATATCAATGGGCTCTTCAGATCCCTTTAACATTAACATTGTAATGGAAAAAGACACAGATTGGTCATCAAATATATAAACAATATGAATGTTCTGTGTGTAATAAGCCCATAACTGGATGTGTTGGCCTACAAAAGCCTAATTAAAAACGCTGCAGAACAACATTATCAACACCAATTGTGAGAAAGTATACTCACATATGTCCCGCGGGCTGTAAAGAACCAAACAGTTAAAAGTGAAAGTTTTGAATGCGCATCGTTGTACATCAAGGGTGAAGACTGCCATGCGAGACGCAGAATCTTCTCTTTATCTGGGAAATTATGCAGTCTGGCCACCATCGTTCGTGGTCGAGATTGTACACCAACTGGACCAGTGCGATGGGCTCGGTCAATCTTCAAAGGCATTGAAAAGTTACTGGCGCCAAGAATTTGCACAAGGAAGTCTGCCACAAATTGAGTTGGACCTTCCTCCACCTTTTCGGGCAGACCGATGATCTTAATGTTTTGCCGCCACGAACGGCCTTCAAAATCATCTAATTTAGATGTCAGGGATTTGCATGTATTTTAACCAGTCGCGACAATGTGCCTCAAGTTCAGAGATATGGCCCTCGTAATCTGCACTTGCTCTTTGGAGCTCCGTTACTCGTGAAGTAACTTCAGACAGTGTGGCCAACGTCTGAGACAGCGTTGTCTCCTTTTTTGATTTGGGCTTCGTCATGTTGTCTGTGAATCATGAAATACAGATCCTCTTACTTAACAGACTTTCTTTAACACTATAGATTCCATCCAAATTATAGCAATATCAAGGGCTTGTTTGCAATCGAGTTTGTGCTGGTTTATGCTTTAAATTAAACATTACAAAAATGAACTGCTTGTTTTGTGTTCTTTAATTTATGATTTGTCGGTACATTTATCACAAAAGTATCAGCCCCAACAGTTCTTTTAGGGGATTATGGTGTCAGAATTGTCCCTATTTAATAAATCTGGCCTTATTTATCGTCAAGTGAAGTTTATTTATTAACTAATTTTGAGAGGATCACGTGCTTATGACTGCTTGCGGCTGGTCCCGCATTATCCAATTTATGATTCACCAATCAGATGATTCCTAAGCCACTATAAATACCATTTAATAAATGTAAGTTACATACCACAGCCATCTTCGTTTGAAAAATTCCCCCTTCCAACCCTACTCCTCCTCCTTTCCTAGATGGGTGGCATGGTGGCCCAGTGGTTAGCACTGTTACCTTACAGCAAGGACGTCACTGGTTCTAGGCCTTACCAAGCCAACCAAAGTTTCTGTGCAGACTTTACACGTTCTCTCTGTGCTCACGTGGGTTTTCCCCGGGTTCCCCAGTTTCCCCCCACCGTCCAAAAACATGCAACTTGAGTTAATTGACTACTCCAAATCGCCACCATAGACATGCTCCTAGTAAGTAGTTATCTCTTAAAAGCAATCATTTTCTGTTCATTAGCTACTATAGCAGGGGAGTTCTCGAGATCTACCTGAGCTCAAACTCCCCTCTCGCCTTGCAAATGGGAGGGAGCCCCGGGCTCAAGGATCTATGAGCTCAGGGCTCTTTCCCGGGACATATATAATCAATCATCAGCTAAGTGTGAACTCTTAAAATAGATCTAACTGCTAACTAGTTTTAAACAGTATGTTCTCACCTAACATAAATACTCCTTGAACCCAGCCAATGGACGGAAAGTAGTATGCTCTGCAAAATAAAAATATCTCTAAAGAGCTAGTGTTGAGGTTGTGTATTTTATTATGGACACTGTCACAATCCCTTATTTGCTTGCAAACACTGTTCGGTTTGAGGTTAATTTGTTGTGGCTTCAAGCTCCTCCAACACCTTCCACTTTGTATATGCTGTAGTAGTAGCCATAACTGCCTTTTCTTCAGTCACAGTGATCATATGACATAGAGGTATGGGAGAAGCATACTGTTTCCATGAAATACATTTTGACAGGTCTAAAATATAAATAAACTATAAGCGGCTTGCTGTAGAAATTCAGGGTTATATTATATATTCATATAGAACACAATTCACATAAGCCTGACCAACCAGGTTTCATAAATTTGATTTAATTTTAAGAAAATCTAAATTTATGACACTATTTGGTCAGATTATATTGGTAATTTGAAACATGATTGAAACATAATCTTGACAAACTGTTGTGGAGGTTCCATGCTTGACCCATTCAAGTACATAGAAAATAGCAGCCCGGGGGTGTTGCAAAGATGGCCGCCGAGTGAACTTTTGCTTATGGCCATGTTATAGTGTAGTTTATGTAATGCATTTTCCCAGCATGGAACAGTGGATGTGAGTGGGGGGGGATTTGGGGGCAAGGTGAAAAAGATAGGATTCACCTAGAAATTTTCCCACAGGAGCAACCTGGGATGAATTACCGAACACAAGGCGCAGCAGAAGTGCCCTATATAATGAGGGTGAATAAGTTAGTGTCTGACGGAGTGAAAGAGCGAGCGATGGTGTGGGGTTTCAAGCTCACAAACAGTGACAAGAAAATAGATGCATTTTGCCCCTGAATTTCCCACCCCCTCCCACGGATTAAATACTAGGAGGACAAACCTCATGCTGTTGATGTAGAAAAATGGAGGCTTCTTTCACTCATCTGTCTGTAATCAACAGAGCTAGTAGTTAGTAGAGTCATTATAATTGTAATCTTCATCAAAATGCTCCTTTCTGCTGTGGATTGTACTGTCGAACTCTGCACAAAGTGTGTGGACAAACAGAGATGTGATTGTGCTACTGTATGTTGAGAAAGTTGCTACTAAGGGTTACTACATTTGTATGTCAAGTTCAAAGTGGGCTGTTGTAACAAATTGCCTCATCAGAACAATGGGCACCACCATTTAATTGGGGTAACATCAGATCTAGTCTTCCATATTGTGACACTTCACAGTGAAATGAATAATCAGATAGAAAAAACAAAACTAAGGCAGGGAGTTTGTTCTAGCAGGTGCTGATTGAATAGAAGCAGACCTAAATTTGAGATTGAGTTTTGAACTTAACAAGGGGGTAAAATGTATGCAGACATTTGTAATGTAAAGCGCTCTTAGTGGTAGTTTATTTGACAAAGTTTTCCGTCAAACATAAGTTTTTTTTTGGCTGCGTTTGCCTCATTTACACAGCAACTATGTTTCTGTGATAGAAAACGCATGGATTTGAAAGCAAGTTTCAAAGTGGAAGTTCTTGAAGAAGCAGCCATCATTGTGTCATGTTAAAACAAGTAAATGAAAGTCTTTGAAAATGATGACATCATATACATGCATAGTATGTGTTTGGTGGGTGGAGGGGTGTAGATTAAAGCCATTCAGCACAAGCAAACATACACAACAATGGCGGAGTATGAGGTAATGTCATAGTTGCTCAAGTGTTTGCTAACGCTTCATCAGCAAAGCATGGATTTACTTCACATAACAGTCAAAAGCAGAGACACATCTTGCACACACACAAATTACAAATACATAACAGTGCTGAGCTGTCATCTGCATGTCGTTGTCACATCCCTACAAGTACTGTTAACTAACATGGCAAAAGCATGCAATACTGACCTGGCATATGTAATAGATCATTTTTCATTTTCATGGATGTGTAAAAGCAGAATGTTTTGAAAACATCATGATGTACATGTGATTTTATTTTAAAATTCAACGCAAAAACTTTGCTGTTGTTTTTATTACAACGTTGTCGTGTAAGTGTTACCGGCTCCAGACCTAGGGGAATCTAGGCCGGCACAAGCCAAATCATGCACAAAACTGTGAATGATAAGGAGACGGAGACGTTATAGCATTGCTTGAGTGCAGTTTAATATATCAAAGATAATAACTTTTTTTCAAAGCTAACACATGGTGCAAAGTGGTCCAGAATAAAACCAAACTTGTCTTAATAAGATCAAATTCAAATGTGTCACTTCAATCAATACTCATATTACTCAATGCAATGTAACTAGACCTTCCATGTGAACAAAAGGCATTAGTACATGAACAAAAATACTCAATACACTCAAATACACTTCTTAGAATACAGTATTGGTCCTACTCTGAGATACTGAAGTAATATTACAAATATTAAAGGATTACATTTCTTACCCATATCTAGAACAACTTGTATAATGCAAAAATGATGATGCTAATCATTATAATTAAATCAATGTAACCTTCTCCTTCACACGATTTCCAAAATGCATTACAGCAACATTTATATTAACACTTGAGAAAAACAACCAATATAGAATTAAATGAATTCCCCTTTGTGAAGTTTATTCATAAACTAATTTCGAGAGGAGCACGTGCTTATGATTGACTGCAGCTGGTCCCGCTTTAGCTAATGCATGATCCACCAATCAGATGATTCCTAAATCGCTATAAATAACCAAAGTATCTCACCTTAGCCATCTTTGTTCCGAAGAATCCAGAAGACTCACTTCGCTGAAATCCACCATGGAAAACCACAGCAGCAGCAACAACAACAACAGCAGCAGCAGCAGCAACAACAACTTCTTCGAGAGCCCCGCTCTCCCAGAGAACCCAATCCAGCCCCGCCTGGCCTCCTCGCCGAGTCTGAGGCTCCAGCAAGAGGCCGAAGACTCACTCGCTCGCTCGCTCGACTTCATCCAGATTTCTCAGCCACCAAAGATCCCCTTCACCTTCTGCGTCCAGACAGCACATCATCTCACCGACTTCATCATACGCCTCAGCCATTTCTTCATTCGACATCCATAAAAGGCTCACCAACCCAGAACTCCTAGCCGACGCCGGTATCAATGCCCCCCCGCTCCCTCCATAAACAGGAACTGCTGGAACTGTACTCTAGTCTGGTCTTGGGAAACCCCCCTCCTACGACAACACCAAGAGGAAATCCCCGGAACCCCAGCATATGTCACTCTCCCTACCCACAGTCTACACACTCCCAACCGGAAAAAAACGACAAAAAAGAAAGCACCTAAAAGAAGCCAGAAGTCACCTAACTGGCCACCAGCACCCCCTCTCTAATCTTTCCTCCAGCCCCCCCCCTTCTTACTACACTAACCCTCCCTCAAACTCATTCTTTCCCACCTAACCCACCCCTTGTCTCTCTTTCCATCCCTATCGGCCCACCCCCTCCAACCATCATACCCCCTTCTAGCTTTCCCTCTTCAGATCCCGCACTCACAAGCACAGATCCTCCTCAGCATCCTGCACCATTCCCTCCATTCACCCTTTCCACAGCTACACCCCTCCCTCCTCCGCATAACGCATCAGCTCTGGAACCTCCTTCCCTCTCCAGCACAGTAAGAGGTCAAATCCTTTCAGGTGCTGACGTAGACCTCATCACAGTCCTTTCACCCATTGCACCTCCCTCGGCAGAACGACAGGTAGATTGCGGCGAATTTTTCATCACCCTCAAACCACCCGCTAGCACACAATCCCGCACATTATCATTAGCAGAGTTCAATATAGCATTTTCACGCTACACAGAAACCATCTCTTCCGTATTCCCCCATAGGAGGCGCGAGTTGAACAATTATATGGCCATCATCGCGGAGCTTGCAATCTAACCTGTGCGGTCTGCCGTTCCTCCCTTCACCCCACCACTTCATGCCCGCTAGACACTTCCTCCTCTGATACAGCTTGCTCAGCTCCCAGATCCACTAGTTTCATCCCTCGCCCCATAGCACTAATTTCCCTTCCCTCTTTTCCTCTTTTTCTTATCTCTTCCCCTCTCCTAGATACGAAAACTGGCAAAATTTCAATATAGGCAGGTGTTTTAGAAACCCGTGCAACTACTGCGGCGGTGTGCATGCGCGCACCATCTGCCCCGTCTCCAGAGCAAATAAAAAATTAAAAAATTACCTATCGACTCCTGTTAACATTTCCCAACTGTCTTTTGAATTATTCACCCGGATCCTAATTTTTCAGATTTTCTCGTTTCAGGTTTGACTCACGGATTCCACCCAGACATTTCAGCTCTCCCTTCTTACAATCTGGTCTGCCCTAATCTTCAATCTGCAACCACTGAGCCCGAAATCGTAGATCAATTGATCAAAAAAGAAGTTGAAAATGAATTCATGATCGGTCCTTTTTCCGCTCCTCCATTCAGCGTCTATCGAATTAGCCCAATAGGCATCGCCACTTGCAAATTCTCTGGTAAAAAACATCTAATTACTGATTGGTCATCTCCTCATTATTCATTTAATCCGAGCATTAACAGCACTGTCCCGCCAGACGAATTCTTCCTAAACTACCACGATATAGACCAAGCCATCTCCTTAATCAAATTAGCCGGCCACAACGCCTGGCTCGCTAAAGTAGACATCACTTCAGCATTCAAAATCATGCCCATTCACCCCGGTTTCTGGCACCTTTTTGGCATTCAGTGGCGATCAAAATTCTACTTCGCAGTCCGACTAACTTTCGGATGCAGAAGTAGCCCTAAAATATTTGACATGCTTTCCGAAGCCTTATGCTGGATCCTGTCAAATAACTGTGGCATTCCCTGCCTCCTTCTTCTCTTAGATTACTTCCTCCGCTTGGAAGCTTGGACCGCTGCTAGCATCCTAATACATTGCGATAACGAAGCCACCGTGCAATGCATCAATAAAGGACATTCCCACTCCCTGTCGCTCATGCCCTTATTAAGGTGGCTCATTTGGACTGCAGTCAAAATACAATTCATTATAACTGTTGAACACGTACCAGGTATCAAAAACCAAATTGCTAACTCTCTTTCTCGTTTTTGTTTCCAGAGATTTTGGCTATTGGCACCAGAGGCGGATCCTCACTCAACCCTAGTCCCTCATTATTCCCAACTGATATTGCTTTAAATCACCCCCTCTATAAGCTCCCCAAAACCTCATTGTCCTTCATTTTACAAGCCATAGCCCCCAGAACCCTCCAGTCATATCTTACAGCCTGGAAGACATTCAAACACTTCCACTCCCTATATAAAGCTCAATTTCCAGGTTTTTCTCTCCTCTTCATCACCTCATTTATATCTTAATTACACTCCACAAAGCGGCATACATTTCTTTCATAAATTAATCCACAGAGCCCCCTCCGAAGCCATTACTAACTCACAAACTAGCTTTCTTATCAAAGGCATACAAAAAGCCCATCCCTCCTCTCCTGATTCCAGACAACCCATTACCATCAACATACTCTTTAAATGCATAGCTACCATTTGCAAAGGCTATCAGTCCCTACACACAGCCCATACCCTCTAGACGACCTTAGACGACGCTAACCATCCAGCTACATGTTTCTGGTTTCAAAAACACCTCAAAGACGTCCTCCGCATTTCAGGCTTTCCACCAGATTCCTTTTCTAGCCATTCATTTAGAATCGGAGCAGCCACCACAGCAGCCCACAAAGGGCTCTCACATCAACAAATCCAGACCCTCGGCTGATGGTCTTCAGACGCTTTTAAATCATACATTCACCTTAGCCACTACCACCTCAAAGCCGCCCAGCAGACCCTTACCAGCCACCTCCCCCACCAGAAGACTAAGACATGAACAGGCCACAGCCTCTCTCCCTTTTTAAGCACGACTCATGCCTCTCTTCTCCTAGACACTACCCCATTTCATATCCCATCTCATTCCTTCAGCGTCGAGTGCTCCACTCCCTTCAGCATTGAATCTTCTGCTCTTTATCTTCCTTCAGCATCGAGTGCTCCGCTTCCTCCTAGCATTGAAGTTCTCCGCTCTTTATCTTCCTTAAGCGTTGAGTGCTCCGCTTCCTCCTAGCATTGAAGTCTTCCGCTCCTTCTTTTCATTCAGCGTTGTGTGCTTCCGCTTCCTCCAAGCGCCGATGTCTCCCGCTCTCTCTTTTCTTCCAGCATTGAGTGCTCCACTTTCTCCAAGTTCGAGTCTTCCGCTCTCTCTTTTTCTTCCTCTCAGCGCCAAACGCTCCGCTTCCTCTCTTCCCCTTTCAGCACTAAGTCCCTTCGCCATTTTCCTTCCAGCAGCAAGCTTCATAGTTACTTTCTTCCTTCCGCATATGCCCAGCTCTCCCCAGCTCTGACTCCCGCAGGAGTTACCCAGAGCTCTGACTCCCGCAGGAGTCCTCGTCCCGGCCTCCTCCTGCAGGAGTCTACACCGCCCCCTCCCTTCCCGACTCCAGCAGGAGATTGGCCCCGCAGCTCTGACTCCTGCAGGAGTGCTCCCCGAGCTGATTCCGGCAGGAATCAATCACTGCCCCTGCACGGCCCTTAAGTTATATTAAAAAACTTCTCTTCTTTTTAGCGTTGATGATCCGCTTCCTCTAGCGTCGTAGTATTCCGCAGCTTATTTTCTTTCTAGTGTTGATGCTCCGCTTCCTTTAGCGTCATAGTATTCCGCTTCTTTAGCGTCGATGCTCTGCTTCCCTTAGCGTCGTAGTATTCCGCTCCATCTCTTCTCTCTAGCGTCGATGCTCCACTTACTTTAGTGTTGAAGTATTCCGCTTCTCTCTTTTTCCAGCGTTGTAGGCTCTGCTTTCTCCAAGTGCGAGCGTTCCGCCACCTCTTTCCTTTTCCTCAGAGTCCTCAGAGTTTCAGCGCAGAGTCCCGCTGCTTCCTCTCTCTTCCTTTCAGCACTAAAATCATTTTGCCACCTTCCTTCCTTCCACCAACAAGCTTCATAGCTACTTTCTTCCTTCCGCATAGGCTCTCACTCCCCAGCTCTGACTGCCGCAGGAGTTGTCCCGAGCTTGACTCCCACAGGAGTCCACGTCACCCTCCCGACTCCAGCGGGAGAATAGCCCCACAGCTCTTACTCCCGCAGGAGCCTGTTTCTTCTATGCATGATCCACCAATCAGATGATTCCTAAATCGCTATAAATAACCAAGGTATCTCACCTTAGCCAGCACGGAGGCCCAGTGGTTAGCACCGTTGCCTCACAGCAAGGATGTCACTGGCTCAAATTTTACCTGGTCAAGTGACATTCGTGTGTGGAGTTAACATGTTCTCCCCATGTTCGCGTGGGTTTTCCCCGGGTTCTCCTGTTTCCTCCCACAAGCCAAAAAACATGTAATATAAGTAAATTGACCAAACCAAATCGACATCACAGATGAGCTTTCAATCAGCAACATTTCTCTCCATAAGTATTCATAATTTACATTCATCATTAACAAGCGGGGGAGTTCTGGAGACCTACCTGAGCTCAAACTCCCCTCTCGCCCCTCTCCCGGGACAGCATGCCAAACTCGCTTTTATATTCAATTACAAGTGTGAACTCTTGAAAACTCGTTTAATAACCTTAAATTATTGAGAAAACAAATTATGACATTTTAAAACCAAAAACACAGCACTAAAACATTAAACTCTTCCTATCACTTATTACTATTCAAATTGAATATTTTACGGTGTTATGCTTTCACAAACATTATAGAATAGGATCAGTACAAAGATATACACCATATTAACTTAATCTGGCTGACATGCATAACAAATGTAACAATTACAACAATTGGTTAACATGAATGTGTTTAGAAAACTATCTAATACGTATTTCTGAAGGCAAACATCAATACATGTTGTTCTCATCACTTCAGTTAATCATTAGCAATTTATAGAACTAACACATTCTAACATCTCTTCAAACATTTCTTTAGAGTAAAGATGATAAATATTTCACACAGACCACTTTAAATGATTAGTGTTTATCCATACCTGTGAATGATAAGGAGACAGACACGTTATAGCATTGCTTGAGTGCAGTTTAATATGCCTTCTAGGTAACCCACTAACACACCACACTGCCCTGTACAGGTGTGGTGGTGAAATACATGAATCATTTCATTTACTCATAAGAATTACAATAAGAATAATAAAATGAAGTAAAGGGTGAGGGTGGGTTAAATTTTTCTTTTTAACACATTCTGTAGAATAATTTCCCTCTATCCGTCACATAAGCGTAGCCTCCAAAATAAAGGTACAAAAGCGGTCAATGAGGCAGTACACATTTGTACTTCGCAGTACAATACTGGTACTTCGCAGATATATACTAACACCTGAAGTGGATATATTAGTAATAAACATGTACCTTTTCATATGTACTGTCTCAGAGACAGCATTTGTACCTTTGTATCTGAGAGTATATGAGTCTTTTACATTGGTTAGTTCCAGGAAATCAGAGGAACTAGCCACTAGACTATTTTCTTGGTTGCAATCACACCATTAGCAAGAACACTGAAGTAATGTTAGTCAGAAAATCAAAAACTGGTGGTTTGAGGACATGCTGCTCTGGAGTATTATCTAATTTAGCTCCTTTAAATGGTATTGATATATATAAATAGTCATTTCCAATTCTTGCAGTATGAAAAATTGGGTATGTACACCAATAGTCCCCAAAGAATCTTTTAGTAAAAAAAACCCTAAATCTAAGTTTGCAGTTGCTGTAATGAAATTCTGTAATCTTTTTGTGTGCAAAAATCACTTTCAAACCAAGTAAATATGCATAATGAACCCTCATTTGTCCTCCAACTCTTGATTATGTAAATTCATGTTGTAATGAATGGATTTTGCAACCAATCTCTCTTTCTCTCTCTCTCTCTCTCTCTCTCTCTCTCTCTCTCTCTCTCTCTCTCAATAAATAAATAAATAAATAAATAAATACCTGCACCTTTATTGTGAAGAAAATAAAAAAATCTAAGAAGATCCATATTGTAGAACTAGCCAGAGAAAGTAAAAATTACATGGATTTCTCCATGGAATCATAAAGAACCTTTATATTTAACAATGTAATTTTGCCTTTTACCAGAATACTGAGCTGGTCAAATTTTATGAGCTAAAATAAAAAACAAATGCTTTAATTAATCATTCACAATAATATTAATAAGATGCACAAGATAATTTTATTGTCACACCTCCTGCACGTTCCATCAGCCCTGCTCACCATTCACACTCTCCAGTCACTACACAACGCACTCAGTCACCAGATTACTAATCACGCTCACCTGCGCACTCATCACATTCATCTGCTCCCGTCATCACCACCACTCCATAAAGACTCACCCACTCCGTTCAGTCATCGTCCGGTATCGATTTCATATGGTCACAACTCTCTTCGTCTGCTCGTCTCGATCATCCACCAAGGCTATCTGCTACTTCTCGTATCCAGAGACTAACCCCTGTCATCGGCTTGCTCTATCTCAAGGGAAGTGACTCGTTTGCATCTGATCTGATTCAGTGACTCTATTGACTCGTTTGACTCTTCATTTGAACTGCTTGCTAGCACCGTGGGTGCGAAGATTAACTTGTGTTTTAATAAACACTGTGATAACGATAATCTTGTCTCTGCCTTCTGTGACCCGTGACAGGATACCGAACCATCAAATTATTCTCGGAGATATGGACGGTCTCGCTAATATTTCCGGGATCGCTGCAGACTCAAACCCGGAAGCAGCCACGTTGAGTCAACAGCCCACGAATCCGCTCACCATGTCGAGCTCAGCCCTCTCTCGCCCAGCCAGCTATGCTGGTGACCCAAATACCTGTGCTGGATTCGTACTGCAATGCTCGCTCTACATAGAGACCAACTCCCAATCATTTCCCACCGAAATTTCAAAGGTCGCTTTTGTGATCTCTCTCTCCTCACGGGCCGAGCACTACAGTGGGCTGACGCCCTCTGGAACGCCAGCAACCCAGTCCTTAACTCCTATCACTCCTTCACCCAGCACGTCAAGGATGTATTCGGCACAGCACTCACATCACTATCCGTTCACGATGAACTCATATCCCTCACCCAAGGGAAACTAACCGTTCATGAATACACTCTTCGGTTTCGCACTCTCGCCGCCAGTAGTGGGTGGAACCAGGTCGCGCTGTTGGCCGCGTATCGACAAGGACTGACACCCAACGTTCGCCAGCATATGGTCATCTACGATGACAGCGCGGATCTCGAAATCTTCATCAAAAAGGCTATCAGCGTTTCCCAGCACCTCAACGCCTGTTCCACCCCTACTGTTCATCACAGAGCACCATCTCATCCTTCACCCTCACTCACCACCTCCGCAACGCCCAGCCTTCGTCACTCCTCATCGTCTCCCCTCGACCCGGAAGAGCCGATGATCACAGACGCCTACCACCTCACCGCTACGGAGCGCAACAGACGACTCCGACTCCAGCTCTGTTTATATTGTGGAGAAGCGTCCCATCTCATCTCGGGCTGTCCAGTTCATCCTCCTCGTCCAATGGTGAGTGCCTGCTCCATTACTCCTTCAGTCTGTAACATTCCTCATCTGCCAGCCTCTCTAACTGTGAACTCTTGTACTTTCCCCATCAATGTCCTGGTGGACTCCGGAGCCGCTGGAAACTTCATCTCCTCCAACTTCATCAACAAACATCGCATCCCCACAGTGATTAACGAAACCCGGTTCCAAATATACACCATACAAAACTCACCATTGGGCGAGGGCCAGATCACCCGCCGGACATGTCAAGTAGCCCTGATGATTTCCCCAGACCACCGGGAAAAACTCCACCTCCTCGTTCTACCCAGGGCCAACGTAGATATCGTGTTGGGTCGACCTTGGCTGGTTCAACACCAGCCGACCATAGATTGGAACACAGGGCGGATCCTGAGCTGGAGTAACGCCTGCAAGGGCCACACACGTCACCCGTCTAACCACCAGCCATCTCTTCCCCTTCACTCCACTGCCTTGGATCACGCTCACACGGACCTCACCAAGCACATTCCTTACACCTACAACCCCTTTCTGGATGTCTTCAGTAAGGAACGTGCCACACAACTTCCTCCTCACCGGCCCTGCGACTGTAGCATCGACCTGTTGCCCGGTGCCCGGTTACCGCACGGTCACATCTACCCTCTTTCCCGTCCTGAACACGAGGCGATGGAGAGTTACATCCACGAAGCCATCGATCAGGGTTTCATCCGGCCATCCAAGTCTCCTGCCGCATCGAGCTTCTTCTTTGTCACCAAGAAGGACGGAGGGCTCAGGCCATGTATCGATTATCGGGTGTTGAATGAAGCTACGGTGAAATTTGCTTACCCTCTACCTCTTGTACCAGCAGCCTTTGAGGAGCTCCGGGAGGCGCGAGTGTTTAGTAAGCTGGATCTCCGCAGCGCATACAACCTGATCCGTATTCGAGAGGGAGATGAGTGGAAGACCGCCTTCATAACCCCTACTGGCCACTATGAATATTTAGTAATGCCTTATGGGCTAGCGAACAGTCCATCAGTCTTTCAAAATCATATGAATGAAATCTTCAGAGACCTCCTCCATAAATGTGTCATAGTGTATATCGACGACATCCTCATTTATTCCCGTAATCTAGAAGACCACCGTGAACAAGTGTGCCAAGTATTACGTCGCCTCCGTAAGCATCAACTCTACTTAAAGGCCAAAAAGTGTCAGTTCCATCAATCCACCATCTCCTTTCTCGGCTACGTGATCTCCGCTGCGGGGCTCCAGATGGAAGACGCCAAAGTGGACGCAGTCACCAACTGGAAAGTACCCCAAACCGTCAAGGAGCTCCAGCGCTTCCTAGGATTCGCCAACTTCTATCGACGCTTTATAAAAAATTACAGTTCAGTATCTGCACCCTTGTCATACCTTCTCAAGGGGGGTCGGAGAACCATCGCCTGGAGCTCCGAGGCGGATCGCGCCTTCCGACTCCTCAAAGATAAATTCACCGTAGCACCCATCCTCAGACACCCTGATCCTACGAAGCCCTTCGTTGTCGAAGTCGATGCGGCAGACGTAGGAGTGGGGGCTGTACTCTCCCAGTGGTCTGACAAACCCAAAGCTCTCCATCCGTGTGCGTACTATTCGCGTAAACTAAGTTCTGCAGAACAGAACTACGGTATAGGGGACCGTGAGTTACTGGCCATCAAGCTGGCCCTCGAGGAATGGCGGCACTGGCTGGAAGGAGCACGTTTTCCTTTCACGGTAATTACAGATCATAAAAACCTCCAATATCTTCACAATGCGCAACGACTGAACGCCCGACAAGCTCGGTGGTCACTCTTCTTTGCCCGATTTAATTTCTCCATCACGTACCAGCCAGGGAGCAAAAACTGTAAAGTGGACGCCCTTTCCCGTCTTTACTCACCAGATCCCGTTCAAGACGCTCCCGAACCCATACTACCACCATCCATCTCCATCGCTCCCATACTATGGAAGATCGACGAGGAAATTCGTGCCGCCACTCTCGAGGATCCAGCCCCTCCGGGACTCCCTCATGGTTTGACCTATGTTCCATCCAGCCACCGTCTCACCCTCCTCAAAAGTACGCACACCTCCCTCGGTTCAGGACATCCGGGCAGCAGGCGAACCCTCTCGCTCCTACGGAGGAAATACTGGTGGCCTGGTATGACCAAGGACATAGCCCAGTATGTCCGGGGGTGTTCGGTCTGCGCCGTAACCACTACTCCTCACCGTCTTCCGGAAGGCAAACTCCAACCATTACCGATTCCCCGCCGACCCTGGACCCACATCGGGATAGACTTTGCCACCGACTTACCTCCATCTCGGGGTCACACCACCATACTGGTAGTAGTCGATAGATTCTCGAAACAATGCAAACTCATCCCACTCAAAGCCCTTCCTACCGCCCTA
The DNA here is from genome assembly GCA_903798125.1 of Danio choprae. Lineage (NCBI taxonomy): Eukaryota > Metazoa > Chordata > Actinopteri > Cypriniformes > Danionidae > Danio > Danio choprae. Next base: position 630,838 of record CAIGQW010000302.1, on the reverse strand, counting down.
GAAACCGCTGAGGCCCTGTTTCATCACGTATTCAGGAACTATGGTCTCCCCGAAAATATCGTCTCCGACCGGGGACCTCAGTTCATTTCCAGGGTCTGGCGGGCCTTCTTTCAATTACTGGGTCCATCCATCAGTCTCTCATCCGGCTACCATCCACAAACAAACGGGCAGACCGAACGTAAGATCCAGGAGATCTCACGCTACCTCCGGACTTACTGTGCCCATCACCAAAATACCTGGAGCCAGTACTTACCGTGGGCAGAGTATGCCCAGAATTCCCTTCGCCAAGCCTCTACAGGATTAACCCCCTTTCAGTGTGTTCTGGGGTACCAACCTTCACTATTCCCGTGGGCCGGCGAAGCCTCTGAAGTGCCCGCGGTAAACCACTGGTTCCAGGAGAGCGAGAGGGTATGGGACTCAGCCCACGTCCACCTCCAACGGGCAGTACGAAGACACACCGACGCCGACAACCGTCGCCGATTACCCAACCCAGTGTACCATCCTGGGGACAAAGTGTGGTTGTCGACACAGAACATCCGTCTCCGACTGCCCTGTAGAAAGCTGAGTCCCCGCTACATAGGGCCGTACACCATCCACTCACAGATAAACCCTGTCACCTACCGCCTCAACCTGCCACCTCACTCCCGTATTCCTTCTGCCTTCCATGTTTCACTCCTTAAACCCTTCACTGACCCTGTCTCTCCTCCTTCCACAGACCCAGAGCTGCCTCCCCCTCCAGCACAACCCGAAGTCGTTGGTGAGAACATCTACCAGGTCAAGGAAATCCTCGACTCCCGGCGGCGGGACGGCCGAATCCAATACTTAGTTGACTGGGAAGGTTTCGGCCCCGAGGAGCGGTCATGGACACCCCGGGAAGACATCCTAGATCCCTCTCTCCTCGAAGAATTCCACCAACAACACCCTAATCGTCCAGCTCCTCAAGGCCGTGGTCGTCCACGCCGCCGGACCAGGGTGCCAGGAGTCACCCGTGGAGGGGGGGTACTGTCACACCTCCTGCACGTTCCATCAGCCCTGCTCACCATTCACACTCTCCAGCCACTACACAACGCACTCAGTCACCAGATTACTAATCACGCTCACCTGCGCACTCATCACATTCATCTGCTCCCGTCATCACCACCACTCCATAAAGACTCACCCACTCCGTTCAGTCATC
>CAIGQW010000302.1:577518-609661 GCA_903798125.1 Danio choprae | reverse complement strand
AGAAAGCACATGACATAAACAAAGGATGACGCGGACGAACACTGACACTGTGGAGCTGAGCTCTGCCAATTCATTTGTCATTCATTAGCCCGTTTTCTTACTCTTCAGAGTGATTGGTCGTCTGGCATACTCCCATAGTCTGTTCCAGACACACGTCTCCGTTCCCTATTCGGGGAATGTGGGTTACGGATGTAACCAGGATGTTTCCCTCTCAGCTGAAATTGTGCTGCCATTCAGTTCACACACTGACTGTGTTAATGTAGCTCATTGTTAAGTTTTTTTCTCAACCCAGGAAGAAATTTTGACCTCTACCGAGCATATGTGTTAGATCAAAGTCCCTTTAAGGCAGGTAATTTTACTCAGCAGCCATATTTAAACTGCCTCTTTGGGCGTGCAAGTGTAGCTCTTATCTTTTTGAATGGGAAAACATCTAATTCAACAAAACTGTTTGCCAAGCTTATGATAATTTTTTAATATTTGCAATCACTAATGAAATTAAACAAAAGCTGTCTCGTAATGCCCAAGCTAATGCGAATGCACACTTAAAGGGAACGGGATCACAACACCAAGCTCCTTTATAGCTGTTTCTATAAGACGCAATGAATCAAACTATGTACCGTAACTACTGCAAGAGTCAACAACTTATGTGTTACACATTGTCATCCTCTGAATAATAACTTCTGAAGCAATTCCCAAATTACAAATCTTCCAAAATGACAGCAACATTTTTTGGGCGTTTAGCTGGTTGCTGTCATGTGATTTGCGTTCAAAAGAGGAAGGCGTCAATTCCTGAGGTCAGATAGTGACGGAACAGACTGTACATTTTCATTTCATACACCTTAAAAAAAATATTTGTTTTCAAATATTGTTGTTTTTTTGTTTAAAGTATAAATTTCAAGCTTTATGTAGTTATATTTTTCATGTCTTTGAGGCAAGTATTCGCTGAGATTCCAATGCTTTTGTCGACCCCAGAGGATTCCTAACAATGAAGCTGCAGAAACTGTCATAAAGAACACGTCTGTACCTCCCCTCTCCCCTAGAGAACCATCAATCTATAGCGCTCAATGATTGGCTCCTTAACTAGTAGGCGGGGCTTCCTTCGCTAGAACGGCCATATTGACCGTCACATGTTCCCCCATGGGCCTCACAGTGGCGCAGTGGGTAGCACGTTCGCCTCACAGCAAGAAGGTCGCTGGTTCGAGCCTTGGCTGGGCCAGTTGGCGTTTCTGTGTGAAGTTTGCATGTTCTCCCTGTGTTGGCGTGGGTTTCCTCCGGGTGCTCCGGTTTCCTCCACAAGTCCAAAGACATGCGGTATAGGTGAATTGGGTAGACTAAATTGTCCGTAGTGTATGAGTGTGAATGGGTGTGTATGGATGTTTCCCAGAGATGGGTTGCAGCTGGAAGGGCATCCGCTGCGTAAAACATATGCTGGATAAGTTGGCGGTTCATTCCGCTGTGGCGACCCCAGGTTAATAAAGGAACTAAGCCGAAATGAAAATGAATGAATGAATGTTCCCCCATTCAAAACTATATACAAGTGACACATCTTGTGTATTCTAAAGTCTTTTGCTTGATTTAATACCTTTTTGTATTTGATTGAAGAAATTTTGTGTTACAATTGCCCCCAGTCTCCCCGACAGCACAGGGTCCCGCAGCAAAGGATAGTACACGGCAGCCAATCAGAGTTTTGATGAAGACAAACAGCAATGAAGTGTCACGCAGACATCGCTCTCTCTGAGACGGTTTAGGTTTTATGTCTTTGCTATCTGTGGAGTCTAATGGAATGTTCTATATAGATCATAAATGATAGTTGAAGAGGTGCAGAGACGGATGTGTGGATACTGTGTCCTTCATGGTTATGTGCTCTTGTGGCTCATACTAATCATAATCATACAGTGGCTGTGGCCTCCAGCGCCCACCCACTCCACACAGCCTATAGGAGATGGTTTGACCGTTCTGCTTTCTGAGTGTGTGTGTGTGCAAGTGTGAAAAACTCAACACATAAAGAGGTATTGTCTTGCCGCAAGCCATCGAGTGGACACTGAGTGAAAATCTCACCTCCTTGAAGAGTGTGTGGAACAACTTGTGTTTATGTGGACACTATGGCCTTGACCTCAGCATTGCCTCTTTGAGAATTACAGCAGCACAAGCACAGTTTCACACTTAAAGGGACAGTTTGGCCAAAAGTGGCAATTCTGTCACTATTTATTTACACTTATCACAAACTGGTATGGCTTTCTTCTGTAGAATATTAACGGTCATTTTTTAAGAATATCCTAAGGATGTCTGGCTCCAAAATGACAATCAATCAATCAATCAATCAATCAATCAAAATATAAAACATAGATATAAAAAATGTAATAAAGAAAAATCAGTGCTTAAAGATTACATGAATAGATTAAAACAAGTCTTTGCAATCTAATAATAGCATCCAACCACATTGCTTCTTCAAACAATATTAGAATTAATAAATAGTTACCTGCTAGCTTGCAAGTCACATTAGTTGTTAAATGTTTCCATTCACTTATTTTTTTCTGTGCTTTTTTCACTATTGCATATAAAATGCTTAATGGAAATGACAAAATGCAAATAAAAAACTTATGCACACATTTACAGAATAAATTCCTGTATTGTGCTTCAAAATTCATTTATTCATTCATTTTCTTTTCAGCGTAGTCCCTTTATTAATTAAAGGTTGCCACAGCAGAATGAACTGCCAACTTATCCAGCATATGCTTTAAAAAGCGGATGCCCTTCAAGCTGCAACCCATCACTGGGAAACACTATGGACTTTTTAGCTTACCCAATTCACCTACATGCACATGTCCCACATGTCTTTGGACTTGTGGTGGAAACCGAAGCACCCAGGGGAAACCCACGCAAACACGGGGAGAACATGCAAACTTCACACAAAAAATGCCAACTGACCCAGCCGATGCTCGAACCAGTGACCTTCTTGCTGTGAGGCGACAGCGCTACCACTGCGCCACCGCACCACCCAGCTTCAAAAGTAATAAATGAAAGTTAAAAATAAATAAATAAATAAAGTGATTTTGTTTCAAAAGGTTCACATTGATCATATGAGTGATATGTTTAATTTGCATCTGTGGATGGAAATATAGCTACTATTTCATATACTCCTCAATGCCAGCTTTTATTTTCATATGGTGCTTGCATGTTCATTTTTATCTTATTTACATCCTTTTGCAGAGGAAGTTTTCAAAATTGAAAACTGAGTGAGAGAGTTTATTCATCAGCAAGAAGGGTTAATAGAAAGATATACAACGTGGTTCAAAGAATAAGTATAGAATTTAATCAAACAGTTTTGTAGCATCTGTCTAATTGGTAGGGAAGTAATTAAAGAGACACAGCCTTTAGGGACTCTCTGCCAGACTCTCTGCTCAAATGGGAGATGAGAATGTGTGTGCGCTTATGTGTGTGTCGGTGAGACAGCGAGATTAGGCTCCACTTCAGTTTAATTTTTCTGTCTGATGCAATGGACAGTTAGGTAGTTTAAACATCTCCATCAGCATGGCGATGAGGACCACGTGATTATGCGCACATATGCAAACAAAGACCTACTGGTTATGATGTCATTAAAGGGCGAACACTAATGAATTTTAATTGCTGTAGCATATGCACAAGAGCTTTTGCATGTTGTTTGACATACAAACTAAAGCCATACAATCCAAAAGTGTGTCTTTTCCAGTACAAATATCGAATTATTTCAAGATCGAGTTTTGGCATGATCTGACTGACACACCGTAGTGATTGGTAAATGACATCTGGCAAATGAATGTGAGAAGTGATACATTTTATCTTGCATAGTGTGTCATGGTGAATGACAACCTAGGATGGCTGTGAGATTTCACATCCTGACAAAAAGACTAAATTTATTTATGTGTTGATCCTCTGCTTCAGGTTCAATCACATCTATATCGTTGATCAAAAGGAGTAAGAAATGCACTGTCCACTATTGGGTTTTCTTTTTTTGGGGAGGGATTTTATGATTCCAATAGAGTCAGAACTAGGCATGCCCCTTCAGTAGCCATTGTTTGTTTACATTCATTTTTTCAAAGTCACATGTTCAGCCTTTTCAATGCACATCCAGAAAAATTTGTTACAGCTACCAGTAAATTTCCAGAATTCGGCTGCACATTTTTTAATTTACTGAATCGAATTTACAGCAATTTACTGGTATTACTGTAAATGGTCAGAAAGCAACATGTAGTTTGACATGTATCGTGTCCACAACAGGAATATAAAAGTCAAAATTACTTCATCTAATGCAGTGATGCAATAGTATTATGTACTGTAGTCTAAAACCAACATGAGGGCTGCTTGAGAAATAGGGTTACAGTCATTAGTGCAATTCTAGATATAGCTATAGAAACTAATTGTAGACATGCAGACGTGTGTTGAAATGTACTGCATGTATGCAAATTGTGAATTTGTGAAATCAAGAATTAAATGTATAATTATTCTTATTTTAAGAGTTCACACTTAGATATTGATTGATAATAATAGCAGGTTTGGCATGCTGTCCCGGGAGAGAACCCTGAGCTGGGAGATAATTGAGCCCAGGGCTCCCGCCTGGTAAATAAGCATATAAGGGGGTACGAGATCAGATAGTTCTCGAGAGCTCCCCCTGGTAAATAAGCATATAAGGGGGTACGAGATCGGATAGTTCTCTAGAGCTCCCCCTGGTAAAGGAGAGAAAGGAGGAGATGGAGTGGATGTTTACATATTTTACATATTTACTGTAAAAAAAGACATGCATTTGCATTGGAGTCATCATGATTTTGTAAGAAATAAGTATTGTTAGTATATACAATAGAAGTCAAATGTGTCCAGTTTACTGTTTAGTAAAAGTTTAGCCGAATTGCTGCCAGCATAGGGTCAAAGTGAGCCCCAGAATATTTATTGTACGAATATCCAATACAGTCAGAAAAATAAATAATAATAATCACATATTCGATTTTGCAACTTTTTTATTTTACCAGTTTAAATTGTATTTTACCATTTTAGTTTATATTTGTATATACATTGACACTTTATCCAAAGTGACCTGCATTGCATTAAATGTACACATTTTACCAGTTCTTGCTTTTCTTGGAAATCAAACACACAACCTTGCCACGTCTAGTGTCATGCTTTACCATTTGTGCTAAAGAAAGGCATGTGCTGTTTTTATAGTTGAACATTTGATTCTTACATGATTGTTAATAACAGGTTATAAAAAAGCAAATCATCCTTTTTCTTTTCTTAGGTTTTAGGATCACAGATGTTATGTCCTTTTATAAGGTCCATAACAGTGCATGAAAAAGTTTATTTGTTTTCTTTTTCATTTGTCAAAAGGCCAGGAAGAGAAATCACCTGTCAAATTCTCATGTACATTTCCATCAGTGATGGGTCAATGCCTCAGGCTGACAGCTTGGCTCGGACGATAGGGCGGTGTGGATCCGTATGCCAGTGTCCTTTATTTTACATGAGCTCTGAAATAGTCTAGAAATACCCATTAACGCTCTTTAACAATTACTGGAACAATCCCTAGTGCACAAATCAAACGCTGAGATAGTTAGGGGCAATTTTGCTAACTTTAAACTGTGACTTGAGGCAGTTTTGTCCGGTGCTGCACACCACTGAAATGCATTATCTTCGGCCTGCAGGTCCATGTTTCATCGCTCAAGCTACTTATGGTGTAATGGTGGGTATTGGCTGTTTGCTGATGGTTAGAATGCTAACAGCACTCTTTAAACGGTTCACTGACTGTGTGGGCGCTTTATTTGACTAATGCCTCTTATTTTACTTTCAAAATAGGACACGCAGTCTGTGGAACACTGCGGCTCGGCGTGCGAGGTGTAAATGAAGTCACGGTGCATGTGTGTGTGTGTGTGTGTGTGTGTGTGTGTGTGTGTGTGTGTGTGTGCGATTGCAGCTCGAAGATTATAGAGATTGGCTGTTTTAGGGCTCAGGTGGCCGATCACGGTGTATGTGGTGGGCGATTCACGTTGATAGCTGGCATGTCTGCATGTGCGAGAACAAGAGCAGATCTGGTGATGCGTTTCAACTTTATAGCAAAAGGCCAATTTTGTAATGATGTTGTGCTGCTCTTTGTGTGGTTGTTGTGGGCAGAGATAAGAGTAAACATGCTCTATGACATCTCAAACGGAATTGATGGGGACAGCCGGCCATCATCTACTTGATGAGGATCATTCGAATTGCTTCAATAGTTACTGACTAGAGCGCGTCTTAAGATTCTTCTCAGCCTCAAGCATAATTACAGCGTAAATGAGGGGTCAGTCAGTGCACACCTCCCTGGAGTTTATTGTTTATTAAAAGCACGAATGATTATTATTGGAGAAATGTCAACTGTGGCCAGCTGAAGAGCTGTTATCCTATTTGATGTTTTATAGGCTCCACTCTCATCCTCATTAGGCTTTTCTGGAAAGTTCAGTAAGTCTCGTAATGTGCCGCAGGGTGATGTTAACTCCTCCCAAGTGTCTGATTTACTTTGTGAAGGCAAAAGTTTGCAAATAACCCACACTCTCTTGACCTTGGTGATAATGTGTTAAAGTGTTGATTGTAAGCTGAAGTTTTCATTGTATCAGACACACTGTGTTGTTTTCATTGTAGCAGATGTAAACAAAAAAAAATCAAACCAATTTATTATTATATCCTTTAAAAATAAACTATAGCCAATTTTATTTTGTTTGGTGATTTGGGATGTAATTTCTCCTGAATGTGTATAAATATTTTATTTCACTTTATTTTGAACACCATGTTAAAGGTTCTAAAATTTAAACAACATCACTATATGTCAAAGTTTTAATACCTAAAAACAACAATATAGTTATCACTACCTGTATTAAAATAAATAAATGAGTAAATAATGATTTTTTAAAAAAAAGGTACCAATGTCAAATTGTCATTCAGACCCATAAGTGCAATGGTGTATGAAATGTAAATCCAAAACATTTAATGACTCAAAAGTGAATTGCTTTGTAAGGTGATATTAACATATAATGTAAACATATCATCATCTGGCATGGTCCAGAACACCACTGAGAATCAACCATCAAGTTGTTCCTGACAATTGGATTCTCCTGAAGTCAGTATGCGAACATGGTGTTTAAACCCAATGCCTCAAAGCATCATGTCCTTTATTCTTCCATTTTTTTCCTCTTATTTGGTGAACAGATCTTAAGTTTAATCATGAGTAACTTGTAAGAAATTGAATATACTTGTGTTCACTCTCAGAAATACAAGTACACAAGCTTTCACTGGGGCCATAGTTTTCAAGTACTTGTACTTAAATGGTTCATATTGGTACCTTAAAGGTACATTAGTACCTCAAAAAATTCAAAAGGTATAGCATTGTACTCTTTACTGTATAAATATACTCATGTTAATATTCAGCATACTAAGATGTTTTGGACATGCTGCCATTTTTGTGGGAAGAGTTGGTTGATGGCCTTCCTGTTCCAACATGACTGTGCACCAGTGCACAAAATAAGGTCCATATAGACATGGATTAGTGAGTTTGGTGTGGAGGAACTTGCCTGCAACCCAAGTCCCGACCTCAACCCAACTGAACATCTTGAAACCGGAATTGCAACCGGAAACTGTGAGACAGGCCTTTTCCTCCAACATCTGTGCCTGACCTCACAAATGTGTTTCTAGAAGAATGGCCAAAATATCCTATAAACACACTCCTAAACCTTGTGGAAAGCCTTCCCCGAAGAAATGAAGCTGTTATAGTTTCAAAGGATGGGCCAACTGCATTTAAAGATTAAAATTGAGGTGTCATTAAAGTTCATGTGTACTTAAAGGCAGATTTTACAAACCTTTTGGCAGTACACTGTATGCAACTCACAATGTTAGGATCAGATGCATGATCTCAGAATTAAAGAAATCTTAGATTGTTCTATAATTTTGATCTCCACTGTATACAAAGTAAGTCTAGGTTTATTTTGGGTTACTGTTAGTAAAACGCTAGATTTGTTGACATTCTGAAAATGAAAATTTGTTGGTAAAATGTTAATAATTAAGAGTCTCTGGTGCTGTTTAAATAGATATGTACTATAGGTATGGACCCAGAGAGAATTCAATCCGGACCAATTTTGTTTTTTGTAAAAAAACACTAATTGTGTGCAAGGTATTAAAAGTGACATCCAGTCAGCATATGCTGTTTGCCGTAATCGGCCAATACTTTTTACCATGGTAAGCATTTGAATAGTTGAGGATAGTTTCCAGAAAAGAAAAGTTTCCATAATGATTGCTCAGAGAGGTTTGTGTTCCTTTTGCTTCAATCCAGCACAAAACTGTTCTGTTTAATTTTCAGTGAGATAGTTGGAGTTGTGGAAATGTCAAACATCACTATGAAACAAAAGTACAGACAGTGACATTTCTCACATTCGACTGCTCTGTCTTTTGCACCATGTAACTTTTGACCTACCTACTTTTGACCTAGCTTTTTTTTCTTATAAAAATTGATGGCACTTAAATTGTCACTTGTCATTCTGCCACTTTTGAATGTATTTTTAAATAGAAAATGCATTTAATTTAAATGGTTGATTTATTCATGTGCATGTTTATTACAATCAAGTTTTGTTATAATATATCTATATTTCTGGACCTTTGGCGTTGATGAAAATTCAGATTTGGACCTTTAAATTGAGACGTCAAGAACCCCTGATTGTCTTGGAAAAGAAACACAGTGCATTGCAAAAATACATTCTTTGTGAATGGCTTCTTAGTTGTGTAGAAGATGCAACAAACCTGAATGCAGACCAAGGCTGTCAGTTCTCTGTTTAGAATCTCAGTTTTTCTATTTTAGAAAGAAATTCATATGGGGGTTAGTATGGTGTAAGCACATCCTGATACGTTTGAAGCAACTGCAGAAATATGAAATACATTAGCTTATAAATTTACATATTTTCAATCGTTTCCTATTAACAGTTTTACCTGCAGTCTAAGTTTGCCGTACATTAATTAGCTTTTTATGATTTGATTTTAAACTGTGTTTGCTCATTCTGAATTGGTGGCCTATAAAGAAAAAAAAATCAGCTGCTAGTCTGCAAATCAGAGTGTGTTATTCAAAGCTTACCGAGATGATAGAGGGCAAGTCCATTAAACTAGAGCTGAATGATATGCATTAATATTTAGCATTTCTTAAGTTCATGCAGAGGCATTAGTCCAGCAGTCATGAAACTCATCACAACAACAGCTCCTATGTCACGACTTCATTCACACCATTCTCTAAGAGGGAGAAAACAGGAAATGTCTTGATCGATTCCTGCCTAAATCACATGTGCTCGAGGGCAGCTTGATTATACATAAATGGAGCCCCATTAAGTCTGATCACTAGCAGATTTAACTGTGTCTCCTTTTTCTGCCGACTATATTTGACTGGAGTGATGCCAACCTTTACCATGAGCTGAGCTGGTTGAGACACCTGTAATTCACTTGGTAATGTTTGCACCTAATGCATTTTAGCTCTGGCAGGAAGCTGAAAGGCTTCTGCCATGGTGATAACACATGTTTGTGTGGTGATGTGAGCTTTAAGGGGTGGAAAGGCTTCAGGTATTGCGTTATGCCTGTGGAATAATTCATCGAAAAAACGTAGCATGTTGACATCTGCCTGCCCTTGTGATTGGACATTTGAGACACGACCTGTCTGCGCAGATCACAATAATGCCATGAGATTGATATTCGGGATGTGGTACTTCAGACTACCAAAAATTGCATGTCTAAACAAAAAAAAATGGCAGCTATTAAAATTCAGATTCCATCCTGGCCTAGATTTGGCTCATATACATTTATATAGTTTGGGGGAAAAAGGCGTGTATGCGCAGGGACTTTAGATATTATCTTATAAGTAACTATATGGCAAGCAGCACATCGTCTGTTCTACAGAGCTGTGATATCAGCACATAGTGTCAAAGACAGGCAATCTAGATAATAAATTCTTCCCAGTAATCAGCTATTTGTTTTCAAGGCCCGATAGAGGATCCAGGGGTAAGGAGGTTTTAATACAAATCAAAAGATAAAAAACTGCTTTTATTGAGAGGGCCACTTTACTCCAAATTTAGAGAGAAATGGTTGTAGGTTACTGATGGGGAAAAGGTTCGCTGATTCAAGTGTATTGATATTTGTTAAGGTATGGTGCTGTTGATGTCTTCAGATAAAGGTTTGCTGCTTGAGTGTCAGTGGTGTAAAGTAACGAATTACACAAAGTCACACTACTGTAGCTGAGTAGATTTTCTTAGGAATTGTTCTTTACTAAGCAGTTTAAAAATGTGTACTTTTATTTGAGTACATTTATAGTGCTGTATTTTTTACTCCACTGTTTAAATCGACCTGCTGTAACTACTGTAAAGTGACTCCTGTCCAATTAAATAGCTTCAAACAGACGTTTTATAAATGCAGCAAACATGTACATGCTGGAAGTATTAAAAGTCTCGAAGAAGACATAACATTGTAACATGCAACTACAGAGAGACCAAATGGCCTCAAACAATAACTAAATTCACTACATAAATTTAAGTTTTCAAACATATGCACAAATTGCATATATTCTATCAGTGCTGCACAAGCTTGTTTTTCCGGAGACAACAAACACTTGTAGCTTGATAGTCAGGGTTCAAAATGCATAACCTAAGAATTAACATTTTGCTACAGCTAAAATGTTTTGGTTAGCACTGTCACCTCACAGCAAAAAGGTCGCCGGTTCAAGTCTTTGCTGGACCAGTTGACATTTCTGTGTGGAGTTTGCATGTTCTCCCACAATCCAAAGACATGCAGTATAGGTGAATTGGGTAAACAAAATTGCCCTTAGTGTAAAAGTGCTTGTGTGAATGCGAGAGTGTATGGGTGTTTCCCAGTACTGTACTTTCCCAGTACTGGGTGTTTCAGTAGCTGAAAGGCCATCCACTGCGTAAAACATTTACCAGAATAGCTGGCAGTTCATTACGCTGTGGTGACCCCTGATGATCAGGGACTAAGCTGAAGGAAAATGAATGAATGAACACATATTTTATATGTAAATGCAGCAATCTGCTTTCTGTCAGTTTATTAATAGTCCATATATTAATGAAAGATATTCTCACATTGTATAAATCTCGGGGCCTCACGGTGGCGCAGTGGATAGCACGTTCGCCTCACAGCAAGAAGGTCGCTGGTTCGAGCCTTGGCTGGGTCAGTTGGCGTTTCTGTGTGGAGTTTGCATGTTCTCCCCGTGTTGGCGTGGGTTTCCTCCGGGTGCTCCTGTTTCCCCCACAAGTCCAAAGACATGGGGTATAGGTGAATTGGGTAAGCTAAATTGTCTGTAGTGTATGAGTGTGTATGGATGTTTCCCAGAGATGGGTTGCAGCTGGAAGGGCATCCGCTGCGTAAAACATATGCTGGATAAGTTGGCGGTTCATTACGCTGTGGCGACCCCAGATTGATAAAGGGACTAAGGCGAAATGAAAATGAATGAATGAATGTATAAATCTCAAGTTTTAAATGAATACTTTATGAATCGCAAAAAATTTAACCTAGGACACCATTAAAAGAAAACGGCACTGATTTTTGCTACATTTTTCATGGTATAAGGTGGAATAATTACATAATACTCACTACTCTTGAGTACTTTTAGAAGGGCTACTTTTTACACATACTTTGAGTATTTTTTTAACTTTTACTTTACTTGCACTTCATCTTTGTGGAAAGTAGAAGTACTTTGACTAGAGTAGGATTTTTAGTACTCTTTTCACCACAGTTGAGTGTACAAATAACTCATTACTAATTACTGTCCTGTAGGTTTAAGTGAATGATTAAATAAAGGTAGTAGTACCCATCATTATTTTGTGACCTTTTCTGGCCATCCCAAAGTGTGAACAGTATATGGAGTGTTTGGTTTGTGTAGGGTGTGTTCATTGTGGAATGTGTTTTTGGGATGTGGCTTGGTTCTAGGTTTTACATTGTACTGTACATCCAAACCTTTTAACAGTGGTAATACATAACAGTAAGATTAAAACATTTGAAAACAGAATTTACTTCACTCAGATTAATGTGTTTTTCAGTTTATTATTGTTTGTTTCTTGGTATATTATCACAATGCAACTGTTACACACTGTTTAGCTTTGTCATCTCAATGATTGATTCATTGAGAATGTATATAAAACAATTAAACTTTATTTAGAAAGAATAACAAGACAAATTTTGGTATTCAGTGTGTAATGTGCTATAGGGTTTTGAAAGTTGTTGGCTGTGTGTGTGTGTGTGTGTGTGTGTGTGTGTTATAAGGTTACATGGTGTTTAAAGTGTCTGTGAGGCTGTATATTGTGTTTTGTTGTGAATATTGAGTCATGCATAGTGTAAAAGATTTTTGGGATCATTGCTGTCATGTGTAGGATTTTTAGAATCACACATATGTCTAGGGTCTTGTAGAAAATATAGAGTGTCAGAAGTAATGTGTAATATATAATTTGTACATACTGTATGGCATGTGTGTATGGTGTGTGGACTAACTTATAGTTCATATATAGTAATGTATAAAATAATAATGTAGTATGTAGCATGTCTGTGATCCTGTAAAATTTACGTTGTCAATGGTCAATGGAGAGAGCAAAATACGTCCCAGGAGCTACGTTTTTTTGAAGTTTTTGTTTTTGTGAATCCACCAGAGGCCGGTGTGTGTTTTTTCAGATCTCAAATTTCTCTTGCGAGTGCCATTCGCGCCTGCTGTTCTCACGTAAATCCACCAGAGTCCGCTTTCGACTGACTGTCTACTGACTGAATGACTGACTGACTGACCAATCGACTGACCCACCCTCCCCCTTCCCTAAACCAAACCACAGTGTTTCAAAAAGCACCGACTGACGCACCCACCCTCTTCCCTAAACCCAACTGAAGTGTTTTTAAAATCAATCCAGAAAAAGAAAAGCCCCCTGATTTTTACCACGTTTTCAGATTTTTACCACATTCTCACCCTGTTATTTACTTGTTTATTTAATTTTTTTAGCTTTTTTCTTACCTGCTTTCTGGAACCGTTCTTCATGGGACTCGATCCCTGTTGTCGCAGTCAACTCCGCTCTGCGTCTCAAGTCCACCAATGTACATGTCGAGCTACCGGACAAACTGGTAACAGTGGAAAAGCCGTCCATACGGAGGTAAGCGGTCAGCTGGTAAGCGAGAAATGGAACAGTGTCATACCACCCCGTAGCGATCGTTTTTAAGATGAAATGCAGCCATACGTAGCTCTGGCTACATAATTCATGATCTTCAGAAATGTATATAGGACTACGTTTTCAGAATGAGCCTATGTTGCAATGGTTGCATGTAATAAGTCATGTGGAGAGCATCTAATCTGGAGTTCATGCTGCACAATTTAGCCCTGATTTTTACTTACCAACAGTAAATTTCTGAATTCACAGACAGATTTCCAAAGTAGGAGGCAAATTGGTGTGTTCTCAAGAGTGACAATTACAATCTGAGAGAATTTCTGACGTGTTGCAGACACCCATTAATTATTTGACATGCTATGTATCTGAACATGTCAGCAATTCACAATTATGCTGTGTGAAATGAGTTGTGACTGAAGAGTTTAGTTTAGGAAAAAAAATACGCTTTACAACAACATTAAACAGAATTATTTGCCATCGCAGCAGCACATTGCAAAATTATTTATTGTCCTCCACTCAAAGGCGGGCGATCCTAGGCTCTCAGGGGCCCTAAGCTAAATTAACATTCATGTTCTAAAATTGTTGAAGAACAGGCGATCGGTTAAGGGAAGACTGGGGGTGGGGTGTGTGGAGCCTTCTATAACTGGTGTAGTCTACGTATAGGGCAGATCGGTTCTACCTTAGCTCTTACCTATGATCACACATATGATCTTGTGTTATTTCTTTATAACTTCTCATATGCAAGTCAGGCAGAATTGTCAGTGATGGTTTCTGTTTTAGTCATGGAAAGTTTTTTTCTCCATTGTGAAGCAACTGAATGCTACATCAGATCGTCAGGATTCATCTAGGATTATTTTATCATTTGTTTGCTCATTTGTAAAATCTTCAGGGTCATGTTTATGGTGTTAAGGATTATCTGTAATGTTTCTGGTTTCTGGTTTGATGTCAGGTGTTTGGGATGATTCGTAACTTGTATAGAGTTATGTATTGGGCATCTGGGATCATGTGTTGGGTGCTTGTTTAAGTGTTATGTGTAAGAGGTTCTGGACTCTCTTGTACTTTAGGGTGTTTGGGTGAGGTTATGTAGAGTGTCTGTGTATGGTGATTAGGCTCATGCGTGCAGTAGTATGTATTAGGTCTAGGGTCTTGTAGAGAATGTAGGGTGTTTCAGGTCATGTGTAATATGTAACATGTCTGGTATCCTGTAGAATGTAATGCCAGTGGTCATGCGCAGTGGTTTTCAGACTTGGTCAGCATGCAAAATGTATATGTCTTGCTTGTTTAAAGCCTGATTCAGATAAGTTGCTTATTCATGTAGGGTGTTTGGGTTGATTTGTAGTATGTTTAGGGTCATGTTTATAGTGTTTAGGCTCATCGGTAAGGTTTCTGGTGTCTGATATGGGTCTAGCTTGTCATGGGTCACATGTAGGATGTTTTGGGGTCAGGTGCAGGGTGTTGGGGACGATGCATGGTTTGCCTGCGATCATGTTTTGGGTGTTGGTTAATGTGTTGGAGTCCCTGAGATCATATGTAGGATTTTTGTGATAAGGCATAGGGTGTTTGGGATGACATGTAGCTTGTCTGGGGTCATGTTTGGGTGTCTGGGTTCATGTGTAGGATGTCTGTGTTTATATGTAGGATGTCTGGGATTATGTGTAGCTTTTCTGGGGTCATGTCTTGGGTATCAGAGGCCATGCTTGAGTATATGGTTTGTGCAGTCAAGTGTAGGGTGTCTTGGGTGTGGTAGCAGTATGTGCAGTGATGTTCAAGGAATGTGTTGACTGCTCTGTGATGTGTGAGCGTGGTGTGCAGGCAGCAAGATTCTTGGCAGACGGCCTGCTCCCAAGGGCTGCTCTCATTCAGTTAGACGTCGTAATCCAAAAACCCATTGACTCACATTGCCGTCATTATGTGCGGTGAAGGTCGGCTTGTGTGCAAGTGATGATGCTAATGGCAGAGAGTGAACCCCTTGTCATAAGCAGCCACAACACTCGCTACCATACCTCATTGCTCACCCTGCCTCACTGCATCTCACACAGTCCATTCTTCATCTCAGACCGCTCATCTAACACTCTCTCCCCAATACATCCTTGACCTCTTGACTCATACAGCTCGCTGACATCTTCGCGTCTATGATATGAGGTGGCTGAGTGACTAGTGCGGGAGCTTTGGACTGTGTAAGGACAAATGAATCAATGCCCCTTCCACCTCTGCACTGACAGATCAGCTGATGTTTTATCCACCCGCCACATGGCCAGCAAGCACTGCAGAGATTAACCAGGCCAAACATTAAAGAGCAGCCAGAGAGAATACGAAGCCAGACTCCACAGCACTCCCTAACCTCTCCTTCTCTCATTTTCCTTACCTATTTCAGAGATTTATGACCCATGAATTTTTACTACCCCATTTTGGATGACGTAGAGCTAGTGTTATTCTCCCTGTGTCTGTCTGCAGCTTTACTTCTGACTATTTTATTCTCTCTTTTCTTTCTTATATTTTAAAATACTTCATGATTGTTTTGCATACACAGTATTAATCACAACAAAAACAGCAACAGGATCAGCGACAAAAATAAAATATTAAAAAGTTTGTATTTTATATCACATAAACTAAAATTAAACGTTGAAACATAAAACAAGTATACAAATGTAGTCTTTATATAAATAAAATGACATATACTAGACATAACTAGAAATTAAAGGGATAGTTCACCAAAAAAAAAAAAATACAATTACTCATTATTTCCTTACCTTCAAGTGTTTCTTTATGGGTTTTTTGAACATAAGCAAAGATAAGTAGTTTTAAAGTTCATCCAAAAGTGAAAAGTATGTCATTGTTTTCTTCTCCTTCACTTGTTCATGTCTTCTGTTAAAGACAAAAGAAGATGTTTTTAAGAATGCGGGAAACCTGTAAACTATGGAAGTCAATTGTCACGCTCGGGTTGAGGGACATGAAGGCACGAGAACACGGGATGAAACAAACTACATACACGGGTACATGAAGAAACAGGAAACTCTGGGAGGACATGGGGTGACGACAGCATGGACAACACATTGGGGCAAGACACTACAGCAACGCAATGACACTACAATACCGAACAAAAAATGAAACAAACAGAGGGGTATAAATACACGAGGGCTAATGGGACAGATGATACATAGGGGTGAGACACAGGTGGAACAAATGAACACTAAAATCGGCGGGAAACAGAACAAAGGAAGCACATGACGATAACAAAAGCACATGGAACACAACAGAGCCTGACATCAATGTTTACAGGTTTCTAGCATTCTTCAATATATCTTATTTAGTGTTCAACAGAAAAAGGGAACAAGTGGAGGATGAGAAAATAATTACATACTTTTCATTTTTGAATGAACTATCACTTTAAAACTACTCTGCACTTTTTGCACATTTGAGTATGCATATCTCACTGATTTCTGCGGGTGTGTAGTTTAAATCTGACACTATAAAACTCTCAGACATGATAAGGTTCTATTCTGAATTGCAATAATAATAAAATATTAATACTGAGATATTTGCCATCCTCTTTACCCATTTACTATCTCATCCTGGACTCTTCATAAACCTTTCCTCTCAATTTCCTCAAATATTCTAAAACAATAATTTATTCTGTGTTAATGATCTCTATACTGTCGAATGATTGATCGTTCTGCCTCTTTAGGGGTTTATTAATCTGTCAGCTCCAGCAGAACTGAAGAAGAAGACCTCCCTGTCTCCATAAGTCATAAAGCTGCAGCAAACTCATATTTTCAGTTCTTTTTCTTGTCCTGCTGGAAATCAAAGTGAGTGTTGTACACTGCAGCATGTAGGGGGATTCAGGGATTAGTGGGAAATTCTGGATGCAAAAGGCTCTGTCGGAGAGGTGAAGACTGCAGCGCTGGAGCTCACAGCAGAGGTGAGGTGATGAAACCTCAAGATAGATGAGAGAGACAAGGTGGGACTGAAAAGAAAGAGAAAGAAAAGGGAAGATGATTGAACAGTGATAAATGCTTAGTTCCAAAGGCGTGTGAGCTGTCTAGTGGAGATAGCATTTTAAGACAAAAAAAAGTAAAAAAAAATGTGGGACAGAACTATTTTGACTCCTCAGATACAAAAACATAATTATAACAACAACAAAAAAAAACAACACAAATTGAGAGTAATGTCTATTGCATGTACATTTATGCCAGGTTCAGACTGCACAATATCAGCCTGGTTTTGGCACAATCAATTTTTATTATTATTTATGTTTGTAAAGGACATCAAGAATTGAATATTTTATATTTTACAGTGTGTCACAATGGATGATAAATGACACCACATCTGGGATGCTTCACAACATCACAAAAACAAAGACTAGCAATTTTATCATAATATTGTGAAAAGGTTCAGCATTGAAGACACCCGGTGCCACACTCTAATCAGCTAATTACCTCAAAACACCTGCAAAGGGTTTTAAATGATCTCTCAATGCCTCAATAGTCTCAAATGTGTCCAAGCACTTTAATAGAGAGGCGAAGGGAAGGAAAAGATGTGGTAGAAAAAAGTGTACAAGCAATAGGGATAACCGCACCCTGGAGAGAATTGTAAAACAAAACCCATTCAAAAATGTGGGGAAGATTCACAAAGAGTGGACTGCAGCTGGAGTCAGTGCTTAAAGAACCACTACGCACAGACGTATAAAAGACATGGGTTTCAGCTGCTGCATTCCTTGTGTCAAGCCACTCTTGAACAACAAACAGCGTCAGACGTGTCTCGCCTGGCCTAAAGACTGGACTGCTGCTGAATGGTCCACAGTTATGTTCTCTATTGAAAGTCAATTTTGCATTTCCTTTGGAAATAAGGATCCCATGGTGTGGAGGAAAAGGGGAGAGGCACACAATCTGTGTTGCTTGAGGTCCAGTGAAGTTTCCACAGTCAATAATGGTTTGAGGTGCCATGTAGTAATAATAATAATAACTAACACAATTGCTGTTCTTTTGCTGAAATGTTCAGGAAACAAAGTGCACTTTTAATTATCTATTGTGATATAAGTTCTAAGAGTTTTATGGTAAATAAAAGAGTTTAATTGGTAAAATGTACCAATTACTTGTGAAAATGGAGCCAAACCCAATTAAAAGCAAACTCTAGTGGACCAGTATAAGGTAAGTGCTGCATGTTGAGACCAGCTTTATTGGCGATCCTCTTGGGCTGGTGGACCAGCATATGTCATATTTTGGATGCTAGTGTGATTCAATTAAGGACAATGTTAAAACAAAGAAGCTTTACTTGTTAAGTCATAGTTGGCAAGGAGAATCACTGAAGAAGGGAGGAACAACAAGAACAGAAAAAAGGAGAAAAGACAAGCGGAAAGCACAACTACAATGACTTATGGCTCCACACCCTTAACAAAAGTTGTTGCAGTGTGAAGTTAACATTGTGGTGACTAACGTATCATTTTATTGGGCTCTTGGCCCTTGACTTTAGTTAAATTAAATCTTTTTCAGCAATTACCGAAAGGGCATGCTGTCAGTATTATCTGCAATATTTCATGCTCCTGACGGCAATGACATACTTTGCTCATTTTTACGATCAGTGACTGACAGCTAGATTTTAAGAGGAAAAATGAGCAAACTCTTTAACAACTGTAACTTTTAATTTTGAAATTCAATTAGCAAGAGTTTTTTTTCTAATTGGTGCAATAATACTTATTATAGTCAGTTATTGAATAATGATTATGCTGTTTATGCCTAAATGTTTTTTTATTATTATTTTGAAATGTATTTACACAGGCCTCACGGTGGCGCAGTGGGTAGCACGTTCGCCTCACAGCAAGAAGGTCGCTGGTTCGAGCCTCGGCTGGGTCAGTTGGCATTTCTGTGTTGAGTTTGCATGTTCTCCCCGTGTTGGCGTGGGTTTCCTCCGGGTGCTCCGGTTTCCCCCATAAGTCCAAAGACATGCAGTATAGGTGAATTGGGTAAGCTAAATTGTCCATAGTCTATGTGTGTGAGTGGGTGTGTGTGGATGTTTCCCAGTGATGGGTTGCAGCTGGAAGGGCATCCGCTGCGTAAAACATATGCTGGATAAGTTGGCGGTTCATTCCGCTGTGGCGACCCCAGATTAATAAAGGGACAAAGCCGAAATGAAAATGAATGAATGAATGAATGAATGAATGTATTTACACAGGCTCATTTTAACATTTTTGTGTACCTTTTACAGTTTACTTCATCAACTGAAACAACAAACCTTTTCAATTCTACTGTCAAAATGGGAGCAAAATAAATGACAAAATTATAATATATATTACAATAAATCATGTTTATGCTTACATCGTTTTTGCATTATTAAAACTCTTGTCACTGAACACATGCTTAAATACAGACAATGTGTCACACTCAACCCTGTAAGACCATGCTAGTGTGAACCAGATTCACGAGCTCCATTTTGCTTGAGAACAGCATGACTATGAAAGTCATGCTGGCTTATGCTAGACTTTTCAGCAGGGGAAACAAAACAGAGACAATGGTATTGAAGCAGTTAGATGGACATTTGCAATGTTGAGTTTCCACTGTTGCAACTTCTTTTTAAAATTTTTATTATTTTCTGATGACAAGCCAGTAACATGCTGTTTGGTAGCAAATGCTTGTATTTGCTGTTGTATCTTATCAGTTGATAAATCCTCCATTTTCAGTGACATCACCCGCATTGACATATTAACCCATTAACTTACACTACTAGTAAAATACTAAACAGCTAATTAGGTGTTTATTAATAGTTAGTAAGATAGAAGTTGGGTTTAGAGTATGATTATGGATGCAGCATAAGATCATACTTTATAATTTTTAATGAACAGTTAATATCTTAATAATAGGCAGGTAATAAGCCAATAGTTAATAGTATGAATACTGACCTAAACTAAAGTGTTACAGATAAATTCAGAGTGATTAAAGTACAAAACTTAGATTTAAATTAAATCAGATTTAATTGATCAATGTATGCTCATTGTAAAAATATGCTTAATTTATGTAACACTTTAAAAATATGCAGTTCACGTAACATACAATATTCATACATTTTGCTTTTTTTCTGGAGGGCCAACTCCAACACACTTGCCCATACATTAGATGTTTCTAGTGAGTGTTTAATTAAGAGCAGTTAAGTAAACTCTGCAGGACCATGGCCCTCCAGGATCAAGACTGGACACCTCTAATCCACCCAATTAGGATCAGAGGAAGCCTATATACTGTACAAACCACAGCTTACCAGTTTCCAAGTATCTCCCAGTCACCCTGACCCTTCTCTGCTAACTTTCCAGTTCCAGAACCCAGCCATGGAAGCCCTGTCTTAGGTTTCTGATTAACCCTTCTACCTGAAGTGTTACCTAGTACTTCAAGCCAATCATATATATATTTCCTCCGGGTGCTCCGGTTTCCCCCACAAGTCCAAAGACATGCGGTACAGGTGAATTGGGTAGACTAAATTGTCCGTAGTGTATGAGTGTGAATGGGTGTGTATGGATGTTTCCCAGAGATGGGTTGCAGCTGGAAGGGCATCCGCTGCGTAAAACATATGCTGGATAAGTTGGCGGTTCATTCCGCTGTGGCGACCCCAGATTAATAAAGGGACTAAGCCGAAATGAAAATGAATGAATGATTAACTGATACCTTCATCATGGAGTACATTTGTTGATGAGCTTTCATTCATGTTTCTTTAACTTATTTCCTAGACTTAAAGTAAATTATAATTTTCACATTTAATTTGTTGATAAAGATTACATATGCATATACAGTATATAGTATACATATACATACAGTATATAGATTACATATGCATATACATATACATTATATTCAAACTCATGTTAGACGCCTTTAGCATCAACTTAAGCAGACTGTGATGAAGTTACGGAGAACCGACGCACTTTAAAATAATTTAATAACAAATTAAACAAACAGACGGTAGCTCCTCACTGACACTGCCGTCAAACTGAAAGTAAAAGTAAAACATAATGGTCCGGGCTGGTCCACTCTCGTCTAGCACTGGCATCTCTCCTCCTTCGAGACTCGAGGCAGGTAATGCTTCCGTGTGTCTCTGATTATCTCACTCACGCCACCCGCCTTACTTGCCACACAGACTTAACCAGAAGCTATGTTGATTGGTATTACAGTTTGCATGTTGTTGTTCCAGACGTGACATTGCAGAAGTAAAAAGCATTTCTCACAATGGCATTGATTTGTAACAACAGGGTGAATAAATTATATGTTTTTTTGTTTATATGGTATTTGTCTGCACAGAGTCTGAATTAAACATACACTGATAATTTTTTTTAAACAAATTTCACTGTGATAAACTAGCCTCAGCTTCCCCATTTGTTAATTGAGGCACGCTCTAAAAATGGTCTTGACTGTTTCAATTCAAATTTGGGTTAAATATGGACAAACCTAACCACTGGATTAAAGTTTAAAATAAAATGTTTAACAATGAGGACGGTGGCTCAGTGGTTAGCACTGTCGCCTCACAGCAAGAAGGTCGCTGGTTCGAGTCCATGCTGGGCAGTCTGCATTTCTGTGTGGAGTTTGCATGTTCTCCCCGTGTTAACATGGGTTTCCTCCAGGTGCTTCGGTTTCCCTCACAGTCCAAAGACATGCGCTATAAGTGAATTTGATAAACTAAATTGGCCGTAGTGTATGACTGTGTGTGAATGTGAGAGTGGATGGGTGTTTCCCAGTAATGGGTTGCAGCTGGAAGGGCCTTCACTGTGTAAAACACATGCTGGAATAGTTGGTGGTTCATTCCACTGATAAATAAGAGATTAAGCCAAATGAATTAATTAATTAATGTATGTATGTATGTATGTATGTATGTATGTATGTATGTATGTATGTATGTATGTATGTATGCATGTATGTATGTATGTATGCTTATCCCTACAAATAGGTTTGTCCATATTTACCTAAATTTGACCCGAGGTAACCATATAACCCTGTTTTGTCCTGAAGTGTGTATTCCCCCTTGATGTGGTTTTCCCACTTTTGCTCTTTCTACACTTCTTTATCAAAGCTATATGACAGGGTCTTCTGGGACATCTATGTTTGGCGTGATATTATGTGTGTTAGTTATGTCGGATGCTTGTGTGAATTGCAAGCATGTGTGTCAGAGTGTGTTCTGCCATGTGTGTCACGTCAAGGCTGCAGTTGTTCGCCAACGCCAGTCTGACCGGCAAGAAAAAGATGAGCTAATCAATCATCTGTCACACTGTGCAGCAGGGAACAGAGCCAGCTCCTCATGCCCGGAAAACAGATCAGGAACCGACCCAAGAGCACCGTCCTTTACACCAGTCCGGAAGGAAAAAGTCTGAAGACAAACGTTTAACATTTTATCTGATAATAAAACTAGACGAAGGAACTAAACTCCATTTAGCATAAATGAAAACTCAGTGTAAACGTGCAAACCACTATACTGCACACAGAGAATATTGCTGCCATGTACTGTAACACATTGGGTTTACCATTACATTCCATTTTCTTTTTATTATATTTATGTAACATATGGATTTTTTTGACAGGTGTTCTTTAAAGGGACAACATATGTTGTGTGCAGGCAAAAAAAAGAAAATTATTTCTGTGGAAACCACCATATTGCTATTTCTCTTTTTCCTGAATCCTGTTATAAAAGAGCTTAATGTTTGTGGGTAAAAAAAATCTTGATTTCTAAACCTTGAAGAGTATGTGAGAGACTTCCAATTTTTGCAACAAGCAAGATAGATAGATATACAGAGGGACGGAGGGATGGACGGACTGACGGACAGCTGGGCAGGTGGGCAGACAGAAAGACAGACAAACAGATAGATACCAGTTACTAATTAATTATTACTCATTATTTTCACCTGATGATTACAGATACTATATAAGCATAACTTGTACAATTATTCAAATTAAAATTACAGTACAGTAAATATTTTTTTTTGCAGATGTACACCTTATTCAATCCAGTTCAATTAATCTTTATCTCTATAGTGCTCTTACAATGTAATGTAATGTAATGTGTATTTATATAGCGCATTTATCATGTATGGCCATACACCCAAAGCGCTTCACAATCATGAAGGGGGGTCTCTCCACACCACCACCAGTGTGCAGCATCCACTTGGATGATGCGATGGCAGCCATAGGACAACAGCGCCAGTGTGCTCACTACACACCAGCTAATTGTGGAGTGGAGAGACAGTGATAGAGGCAATTCAGTGGATGGGGATGATTGGAGGCCATAATGGCTAAGGGCCGATGGAGGGTATTTGGCCCGGTGGGGTTACACCCTACTCTTTACGAGAAGTGCCATAAGATTTTAAATGACCACAGAGAGTCAGGACCTCGGTTTAACATCTCATCCAAAAGACGGCACTCACTGACCCTATAGTGTGCCCTTTACTATACTGGTGCATTATCACCACTTCTAACAGGTCTCCCATCCAGGTACTGACCAGGCTCAGCCCTGCTTAGCTTCAGTGAGTAGATTGTGTCAAAGCAGCTTAACATAGAAGTTCTAGCGAATTGTTTTAGTCCAGTTTTCACAGTTGACGTACAGTTTAGTTCAGTTCAGTGTAAAGTAAATTTCACTGCTGAAAGCAAAACACTGAAGAGCAAATCCAACAATACGCAGAAACACAAGTCCCAAACCAAGCAAGGGGTGAGGAACAAACTTCACCAATTGACGAAAGTGAAGGGGAAAAAAATCCTTGAGAAAACCCAGGATCTGCTGGGTACAACCAGTTCTCCTCTGGCCAAAATATTGTGCAGAGCTGCAGTCTACTCTTTATCACTTATAATAATAGTACGAAACAAGTTTAATAATACCTCAATGTGTCATCAGGAGTCACAAGTTTTTATTTTGTTTTGCTTGTGCGCCTGTTGGGATCACCAGTGATGTAGCTCTCGCGGACCGTCTTTCACCCGAACTACATATCCCATCATGACCTGCAGTCACACACTGGTTTCAGGTCACACCTATTCACACCACTCAAACACACATGCTGGCATAGTCTTGTTATACTGTAGTGTGCATCATGTAAGCATTTTCCTGGATTTTCTAGCCGTGTTTTTGACCCTTGTTTGTTTTTACAATTTATGTTTATTTTGTCACCTACCTAAACCCCTTCATCTGTTATACTGATTACTCTCTGGATTATCTGTATCCTACCATCTGCTCCTGTACTGAACCTTACCTGCCGGACTACTCTTAATATAAGCTGCTTTTGGATCCAACCCTTGTTGTCACCCACCAACACTACAATTCCACTGACCACAATTTCAGCTAAAAACTTGTTTTTTTTAAATGTACTACTAAAGAAATAAGTCCCCTACATTTTGGATGATCCCGGGATGAGTAAATTGAGAACAAAATTTACTTTTTGGCTGAAAAATCACTTTAAAGGAAAAGTTCACTCATGTCAGTCAAACCCGTTGTTATTATTTTTATTTTTTCCCATGATGAAATGTTACATATAGTGTTTGTGTGAGAGGCGTAAGTCATTGTTCAGAAATAATCTTCCTCAGTGCCACAGTTCTGAAATGCCATTTGCAATCTCAACTAGAATGTAATTTCTTACAATCACTCACATGACATGCTGTCAGACCTGGTGTGATATCATAAGATATAAGCTATTTTTGTGAAAAGAAAAAAGAAAAAAACACACTGGTGACTGGCATCATGTAAGTACAGAAGATGAACAGTGAATAACAGAAGAATTCAGGTTCTTTCTATGATAAAAAGATTGTGTATTAATTACTCAATTAAGTGCATACTTTTAAACAAAATAAAATACAATATTTTTCCTGTAAACAGCTAGATTAAATAAATAAAAAATCATTTTAGTTGGTGTTGATTTTATTTAAAGAAAATGTAATTATTATTATTAAATTTTTTTTGTGGTTGCACTAGGTAGAAGTACATTTTAAACCAACAAAAACCAAAAACTCTCATCTGGATCTGGAGAGTAAAAAAACTTGTTAACTTATGATATTTGCAAATGTGGTAATGCTAATTCCATATACTCTGACAAAGAGTCCTTCCTCAGCAGAAATCTGCATTTGAAAATGAACAGAATATCACAGAAAATCCCAGATGACATGTACCATATAAAGGCGCAGTAAGCATCTCGGCGATTAGCAGTAAACTGCAGATGGTGTCCATTTTGCGTATCTGTATTAGGGAAGAGCGTGCATGTGTTAAAGAGCAGCTGTGATGTCATTCATGCGTGACTTTGAGGAGAGTAACTAGTGTTTGTTTGAAGGCTCTCTAAATAAGAGAATGAAATGTTTGCCCAGGGGCTTTCAGGCTTAAAGTGGTAAGATAAGATTATACAGTGGGTTTGATTGAATAGACAACCTATTTTGAGCTAAATGGATGGCCGGAGGAGTTGTTACTTCGTGAACAGATGATATTGAAAGACTCCGGCTTTGCTTCAGCAGAGAGTGATAGATTTTCAGGGAAAAGGTCTGGATCTCCAGACATCCATATAAAGCATATATGTACACTGTTAGACACTTTATTGTATTTTTGCAGTAACTTACTGGCAGCACTGTTTACAGCAAGTCACCACTACCTCTTCACAGTAACATACCTCCAAATGTGTTTTACAGTAGCAGGGCCTTACTCAATTAAATTTTACAGTAAAATAGCCTTACCACAACTTCTCTTTACGGTAAAATGTTTTTTACCACATTTTAGTTTTACAGCGTGACAATTTTTGCAGTATTTTTACTGTAATGTATTTACACTAGCAGTTCAGCAGTATTTACTATTGAATTTAATAAATTCCAAACAAGTGACACATTTTTTCATTAACGGTCTCATTCGTGTCTTCAACTACAGTAGCAGTACTTGATTACTTTGATTACAGTAGAATACCAAACATTCCTAATATAGAGTATACTGTAAAAGTTTTTAAATGACCCACAATGCAGTGCAAATTACAGTAGTGAACTGTAAAGAATGTACAGTATGTGGTACTTTACTGGGCATTTTTGCAGTAAATAACTGTAAAATTGCGGCAAAGTCTAAGAGTATATTAAAAAATATCTTTTTTTTTTCTCTGTGCCAAGATTTGCAACGATTCGATTGCTGTTAAAGGGATAGTTCACCCAAAACTTAAAATTGTCATAATTTAATCACCCTTTACTTGTTCCAAACCATTATCAGATTATTTATTCTGTTACTTCTACACAAAGGAAGATATTTTGAAGAAAGCTGAGAAAACTGTAACTAATGACTTCCATAGTAATTTATTTTATTTTTTACCATGGAAGTCAATGGCTACAGGATTTCAGCTTTCTTTAAAATACTTTATTTTGTGCTCAGCACAATAAAGAAACTCAAAACGGTTTGGAACCACTTGAAGGTGAGTAATAGTAGAACATTTTCATTTTTGTTGAACAATCGCTTTAAACCAGAATCTGCTTCATAAAAATTGAAACATCGCTCTGTGTATCTTTAAATGTGGGCTAATTTCACTGCTGATGATTTCATTAGCTCTCTAGCTCTCAGATACAATTTGCAAAGCCATTTTTTAAATACACACTGCTTAGCAATTTGTTTACTTTCAGGAAGAAGAAAAAAGATTAACTCGCTAAACCCAACCAACAAACACTGGGCTTTCATCCCATTTCAAAATCTGGTTTCTTGAACTGAATATTTCTTTAAGTTCGAATTAGCACACAAGCTCTGTTATCAGCTTAAGCAGTTTGCTCGAGACCAAAAGACCTTATGGAGCGTTTAACACTTAAAAGCAAATCTAACACTATCACCATGTATCATAAATTGGAGACAAAAATAGCAAATATTTTTCATGACACTAATTTGAACTTGAAAGGCGTGCGGGCGGGGGAGGATAAACGCAAGAGAGCGAACGTGAGAGAGTGACTAAGTGAATGAGAGAGGAAAGAGCGAATGAGCAAGACTATGAGAGCGAAGTGTGAGAGAGAAAACAGATGGATGTGCTCTGTCCTTGTGTTTGAAGTTGTGCCTTTCCTCACGGCGGTGCACGGTGTTGTTCACTCTTCTTTGCTGAGCTCCCTGATAGAGGACGCGACTTGTTATATTTGGAGCATCAGACATATAACTGGAAGAATGAGTGGCAGATGCATTTTTTTTACTTTTTTCTTTTTTTTTTTTAAGAAAACATACTTATTTCAACCTAACACATACAGTGACAGGTCTGCATAAGTAAATTTAAACTTTGAAAAGCCACATTTAACAACTTTGAATTCTCATAAAAAAATAAATAAAAAATAAACTGGTAATATTTAGGGGCAGCACGGTGGCGCAGTGGTTAGCACAATCGCCTCACAGCAAGAAGGTCGCTGGTTTGAGCCCCGGCTGGGTCAGTTGGCGTTTCTTTGTGGAGTTTGCATGTTCTCCCCATGTTCGAGTGGGTTTCCTCTGGGTGCTCTGGTTTCCCCCACAAATCCAAAGACATGCGGTACAGGTGAATTGGTTAAGCTAAATTGGCTGTAGTGTATGAGTGTGTTTGACAGCTGGAAGGGCATCCGCTGAGTAAAACATATGCTGGATAAGTTGGCGGTTCATTCTGCTGTGGCGACCCCAGATTAATAAAGGGAATAAGCCGAAAAGAAAATGAATGATTGAATGAATAGTAATGTTTATTCTGTCACACATTAGTTTAGGGTACAGTTTTCTCTATTAATAAACCATTAACTGATTGATTAATAGATTTTTGCTTCAATAAACTCATAATTTGCTGTTTATTAATAGTTATTTAGGTGGTAGTTAGGATTAGTATTAGGGATGTAGAATAAGATCATGCAGAAGAGGTACTTTATAAGTGTTGGGTAAAACGTTACATTACAAGTTACCTAATAATGTTACTTTTCTAAGTAACGAGGGGAGTAACAAATTACTTAAAAATTAAGGAATACTATTTGAGTTAAGGGCCTCACGGTAGCGTAGTGGGTAGCACGATTGCCTCACAGCAAGAAGGTCGCTGGTTCGAGTCCCGGCTGGGCCAGTTGGCATTTCTGTGTAGTTTTCATGTTCTCCCCATGTTGGCATGGGTTCCCTCTGTTTTCCCCCACATTCCAAAGACATGCGCTATAGGTGAATTGGATACGCAAAATTGGCTGTAGTGTATGAGTGTGTTTGAATGCGAGAGTGCATGGATGTTTCCCAGTACTCAGTTGCAGCTGGAAGGGCATCAGCTGCGTAAAACATATGCTGATATATTTGTGGTGACCCCTGATAAATAGGGGACTAAGCTGAAGGGAAATTAATGAATCAGCTTTTAAAATAAATTGCTGAATTAAAATTAATATACTCACATTGAATCATGCAATGAGAGCATGAGCTCCCTGAAGGAACGGACAGAAATGAAGGCAGACCAACCTGATCTCTCGAGGAAACATAACTATTTTATGACTTAATTTAAAGGTTACCCTGGGTATCAATACGTGTATGGCTTATAATAACATTATAAATAAAATAATGTCTCTTAATTAACATGAATTAAAAACCGCAATAGAAGATTTCTGTTGTTAAAAAAAAAATCCACATTTAATTTGGACTATGGAGGCCAGCATTATTTATAAAAGATGCAATATGTGAGCCTCTGGCACTACCTGCTTCTATTTTAACACAATTTGGAAAATAAAATACAGATACAGTGCCATATTGTGCCATGGCTTTAATTTTCAATCAAAGAGATGTTGTGATGTTGTTGATTTTTTTTCCCATATAAGGAGTAATGTTATAACATTAAATGCTTTCGGATATCATATCCACGTTGAGAAAAGGCAGAGAAAAGAAACTCTAGACAACAAACATGCCAACGCTTGTCAACATCCATCTTCGCTGCTGCATCGATCATAACTGGAGAAAACTGGACACTTACTGACTGCAGTGAAACTGACCAATCGTCCTGTCTCTCTCTGAATAAGCTTGAATTTCTCCTTCAGTGACTGACAAGAGTCAGAATTTTTTCTTAAATCTATCTCCACCTGTGCACTCTTTTAGTACAGTAGCTGTGCTTTAGCATAAGCCTTAAATCAGGCATTTTCTCATCAAGTTTCCCTCTTCACTAGAAAAACAGTGAAAACAAACATCAGTTCTCTTTTTGATGTTGTTCATCTAAAAATTACATGCAAAAGCTCAATAATGAAGCATCATATCAGTATTTTGTATTCCAAGTTGTGCTGTTAACAGTAGAAATAGACAGCACCATCAAAAAAACTGTGTTGATTCTAGCCAAAATACATGAAATAAGAGAAAATATATATTGGAAATACTGTGAAAAATTCCTTATTCTGTTAAACATCATTTGGGAAATTTGAAAAGGAGGGCTAATAATTTTGACTTCAACTGTATGCCATGTTTTTTTATTATATATATATTTCACATAGATACATTTTTTACAATATATTAAGACATACAGCTCTTGATAACCAGGCTTTCCTTTAAAAGCACACACTTTACTGGCCACTGATGGAAAAGGGATGTTATTTGGTCCAGATGGTGTAGTAATGATACCTACCAGGTGTGCCATTCTTTGCATGCAGCTTAATGTTTGTGAGAAAAATTGAAATATGTAATTTACTTTCTAAACCTTGAAGATGAAGTTAGAAACATCCAATGTCTGAGAACAGAAAAAAAAGACGGAAAATCATGAAAAAGAATGTATGTATCCCAAAAAGGAATACTTAATGCAAGAGTTGAAAAAAAATCTCTCTCTATATTTTTTAAGCTTTTAAAAGGTTTAAAATGAATTCCATTCCAAATTAAATTTATAATAATCAATATCATTTTGTACCATGATTTTTTCTGCTACTTATATTTTCTGATTCTAATATGTTCTGTTCTGAACACCAGCAGAAATTAAAGGGTTTGTAGAAAACATTACTTTAAAAAAAAAAAAAGTTGTAATAAAATATGTAGCAGTCATTTTCAAGTAGCACGTTTTACAATTAGCTTCAAAACATACATTTTTGAAATGACTTGCAACAAGCACTCCATTTTTTATCAGTAAAAAACTCATCACAAGCTCACACCTACATCATGAATTTATTTTAATCCAAGTGATGGAAATATTCATGCATGAGTTTTATCTCTGAGGAGCAAATCATTTGTGCTTTAGCGTATAAAGATGCATCTCAAAATCATACAGTCTCTGTTAGAAAAGGTCAAATATGCAGATGATTTCAGAAAACAAGAGCTGGGGGGGTTTTTTCCAGAGAAACAGCAGATCTTTTAAATGCTCAACATAAACAGTGGACCAACTAAGAACTATTAGAGTGCAAAATATTTTTAAAAACTGTCATGAATCATCCAGGCATTGACAGTCAGTAAAGATGTGCATTTCTGAATGGGGTAATTTAAAAAGATTCTGTCTTGTAGACATGTAAACATTTGTATGACAAAATAGCAGGACCGTGCTAAATAATAATAGCATTCAATTTCATGATGCTTCTTATTTTGTCATAACTATTCAAATTGTGTATATTCTGCAAGTGGTATGTGTCACGATCACAGAAGGCAGAGACGAAAGGATAAGTTTACAGGGTGTTTATTAAAACACAGTAATGGTCTTCGCACCGTAGTGCAAGCAGGCATATGGATATAAACAGTCAATAAGGAAAACGGTAACTTCCCTTGCAGTCGAGCAAACAGGTAACAGGAGTTAGCCTCGATGATGGGTAGTTCGTGGAAGACTTGGCAGAAGATCAGGGTGAGCACAAGGAGAGTATGACCATACGTTGATGATTCCAGCCGACGAGTGAACAGGAGGGGTGAGTATAAATAGTGCGTGAGTGATGGCTGGAGCAGGGGAGTGTAGTTAGTGCACAGGTGTGTGTGATCAGTAATCAGGTGACTGTGTACAGTGTGTAGTGGATGGAGAGTGTGAATGGTGACTGGGGCTGATGGAACGTGCAGAGGGTGTGACAGTATGTAAATGTATGAACAGACTGAGATGCTTTGACAGATTAGATGTTAAATCCTCTGAAGTTAATAGACATTTTGTTATAGACACACAGCCTGCGGATTGTTCTGTGATTTGATGAAACATCTTTTTATTTACTTGACTTTCTCGTTCCACTCTCTGTTTTGAGTACTACCTGGCAAGGTTGCTAATTGAATAGCTAATTGGATGTAATTTTTTAAGTGGAAGAAAATCACCAGTTGCGCTGTTTGTGCAATGTTTTGGTTGAAATGTGACATAAAAATTTTAAGCAATCACTTTGGTAATTTAAAATGGATGCAACTCTAATTTGATTACTTAAATACATTATTAGTGTTTTGTATTTCATTCATTTATTCATTTTCATTTCAGCTTAGTCCCTTTATTAGTCTGGGGTCGCCACAGCGGAATGAACCGCCAACTTATCCAGCATATGTTCTACGCAGCAGATGCCCTTCCAGCTGCAACCCATCACTGGGAAACTGTTTTGTATTTAAAATACATAACTAAGTTATATATTACATTACTCCACAAACCTGTTTTAAATGGCGTTTGACTAGACATTTAGCTCAAAGATGAAACTGTACATGAAATTGGGTGTAAAAGAACAATATAATAAAAGATGTTTACACTGTATTTTAATGAGTAATGAAATTGTCTGCATGTGTATTCTGAAATGTTTTAACTGATCATCTTATAATGAATGTCACTTCAGTTCTAATTTTTGCTTGATCATGCAGTAATAGATAGATCAAAGTACAAGCCCTGTAAAAGGTTTTGACTCCTTTTCTCCTGTATGATTTTGCATGAATATCTTAATTTAATTGAACTGCGCATGAACTATGAGAAGTGTCTTTGACTCCTAACTGAACTCTTTACTAAACCAAGCTGTACAAACACAAAAATAAATGATATTTAAATGCGAATAATAAGTGCCTGTTATTTTAAATTCAACACAGATGTATTTATTTCTATAAACATGGTGTCAGTGTTCGTCCACGTGTCATTTGTTTTGTCATGTGATTCCTTT
>CAIGQW010000302.1:545460-562518 GCA_903798125.1 Danio choprae | reverse complement strand
AGAAAGAAAGAAAGAAAGAAAGAAAGAAAGAAAGAAAGAAAGAAAGATGTAATTAGTGAAATAAATACGGCTGGCACGGAGGCTCGGTGGTTAGCACTGTCACCTCATGGTCCAAAAAGAATGTCACTTATAAAAAATAATTGGTAACACTTTATAATAACTGTAAATAATAGTATCATGTAATGTATTATATTATAATGTGCTTAATGATTGTATTTTCATACTGTACTTTGTTAATGATTAATTTTTATTACTAAATTAAGTATTACATTATTTACAAACCAGTTCACAAACCAGTTTTTGCTGTTTGAAATGAGGAAGTCTTATTTAATGCTGTATTAATGCGTATTAATGCTTTATTAAAACAGCTTCCTACAGTTTTGTGACCTAATCTAAAGTGAGCCCTATTTAGGCTTAGAAATCCCTCATGAAAGAGTTAAAGGCTCAGTTATGTTCTAAACAATAAAAGGAATTGATGGAGTGATATTCAGAACCCCCCAGCCCCCCCCCCCAAAAAAATAATAATTGTTTACAAAGAACATTTAAGATACAAAACTAATACTGTACAAAATCAAATGAAAAATAAATCTTTGCCATCTCATCTAACAAAATAAAATTGTTGTATAGTTTAAACATTGCTGATTAACATTAAAATGTTTTATCATATTGTTATATTGTTAATTTATTATATTGTTGTTGTTTTACCAAATGTTATGTATTTCTTTTATTCTTTTATTCAGCATTTTTTAATCTGTACAGCAATTTTTTTAGATAAGATTGCAATTTGTTTTTATTTTTTTTCATTTTATACTGATTTATAAGGGATTTACAAAGCAGAAATAGACCTCTCTTTAGATTAGGTCACAAAACTGTAGGAAGTTGTGTTAATAAAGCAGTTGCATGCAGAGTAAACATTACTATATCCCTGAATAAAATAAGATGTATAAATGTTCATTTGAATAGTTCATTAACTTACTCGTTGTGAATGATCTTAAATAACTGGTTTATAAATAATGCAATACTTAATTTAGTAGTGAAAAATATATCACTAACAAAGTATGAAAATTGTGTCAGTAAGTAAATTATATATGTGCTTAAAGAATACACTACTTAAAAATGCTTATTACTGTCTACTAATGTAGAGTAAAGGCTTAAAAAATGATGAATTTACTATTTGTTAATGCTTTATAAATGATTCATAGTGTGTTACCAAATAATTTATATATCCTAAAAAAGGCTAATGCTAAGTATCAAGAAAAAGCTCATAACTTTAGTCACATCAAATGAGATCATCTCTTCACTTGTCTTTTCTCTTCTTAGTGTGATATCACAGGCTGAAGTTCACACAGTGCTGTAGTATTGATTGTACATCCTCAGTAATGCAGTGCAAGTCAACTAGATAATTGAAAAACATGAGATTACACATCCAATACCAAGGGATAACAATCCAAAGAGACTGTTTGTAACAGGTATCACAGTCAGTCTGCATGTGTTGATGGTTGTCGTGAAACCGCAAAACAAACAATATAAAATCTTTCACACAGAGCGTTCTGGGATGGAAATTGATTGGCCACATTGTAAGAAAACAAAACTGTGGGGGAAACACAGCTTCCACCTCTCTCTCCCCGTCTCACCCTCTCGCTGATGTTCTCATTCGCTGGCTTTTTTCCCACACTTGCTCTCCCCCCTCAGTCAGTCAAGCCCCTTCCCTTACATTCTCCTTCATCAAACCATTTCATCTCCCTCTCGCTCGCTCTCAGAGAATCCAAATCAATGCGTTCGCCATTGCTTCTCCATAACCTTCATATAAGATTGGTATTTCAGTCACAAGTAACCTCACAGATGGAGCTCTCTCCTGAGTCTCTCCGGAGCCCCTGTGTGGTGGAGTGCTGAAGCTCCGGGGCTTATCCAATCAGCTGGAAGAGGCATCGCTCTACTTTCCAAATCCATTTTGTTTGACTTGTGGTTTTGCTGAGATGAGGCAGAGCGGAATGACATGATGCTTTGCGGACTTTAACTTGTTTTAACATCAATGGGGTGAAGAGCAGGGGTGAGAAACAAGGTGCTCGCTGAGGGAAAGTTGAGCATCATTCTTCCATCGCACTCGTTTAGCACTTACACTCCTGGTCCCTTTATTCTGCTGACTCCTGCCTTCCTCTGCGCTCTCTTGATGTAAGCATGGGCCAGAAGGAGGGAGTCAGGGTGTGCTGAAACCTCTGGCTGATCAAAGTCCAGGATAACAAGAAAAAAAATGAGAGGGGGCAGAATGAAAGATAGCAAGAGTATGAGAGTGATGCGAATGCTCTTATCCTGCCTAATGCTACTTCAAGTGAACATGAAAAAAGGCAGGACTTTTTTAGTCACCCATTTATGTTCATTCACATGAAATTTACTAAAACATTTATTTTGTTCTTCCCACATATCATAACCCATGTCCAATGACAAGGTGCCAGTACCCAATTTTCAAGCGTTATTTTCAACACAGGAATAGCAGTTCTAGGTCAGAAATCTGGCTCCGTACAGGCCACCAAAACCTGCTGTTCTCAAACCAGAAACTTAAACATAAAACAACGTTTTGCCTTTGGGTTTTTGAAAGGTTTCATGTACATATTTCAACATTATAAAACGTTATCCCTGTGCACACATATCCACAAAATCAACTTAAGCATTGAATTATGCATGCCAGGCCAGTAGATGGCAATGTCATTGTAATTGTCATGTAACCCTTTTTTAGCTTTTATTCTGGGTATTAGCAGAGAAGATATTTAAGTATATTAGGGTATGTTGTTTCACATTTTACACCACTCATAAATTACCCAGGGTTGCCAGTAATCATGGATATTCATACTCTGACATTTTACACTGTATAATCCAAAACCTTGGGTTACTGTAGCTCCCTTATTGGGAAAAATATGGTGTGACCTTCATTCATAGGGCAAACGATACAAAAGGATTACAAACGGTAAAGATGTCTTTGTTTTTAGGGTTGTCTACATGTTTTTAAGCACATGGTGCTTTGTTTTGATCGTTTGCAGTGTGCTCTACGGTCATTGTGGTATTGTGACTCATTTTATTACTCTATTAGGCTAATTTCACTCACTTATTTCTCCCCTCTTGTTTGTTGTTCTGTGCCAGGTTGCTGTTGGACGTTCAGCTGCTACCAAGTTTCTTTCTATCCTGTCTTGTCATATCATGTTTCTCCCAATCAGTTTTTACATTCTTAATTTTTGTGTTAATTTGTCCCTCTCTTATCACTACTAGGCCTTGGTTGGTCACACTATCATCCTGAGCACTATCATCCCTTCTTTTTTTTCTGAGACTGCCCTTTTGTTGGTTTATTAATACATTATTGAGACCTGCAACTGTGACAAATCTGGCCAAGATGGACAAGTTCAAATCATGTCAGGTCTGCAGTTTCTCAACCGGGAGTGCTTCTGGGCTGGCATGAAATTAGAATAACCAACACTACAAAAAAGGTTGAGTTCTTTGCCAACCAGATAGATGACCTCACAGCTTGCATCTATGAGCTACAGTGGGAAACCACTCAAGGAGGACTTATTTACCCTTCACCTTGTCACAAGCCAAAACAATGTTTCAATAATCCACCACCCTATCATGGGATCTCAGGCTGTTCTAACTCAGTTTTTGTTGTTTACCTTACAACCACGCATTTACTTTCGATGACCTCCAGTAGTTAATGATGGGTGTTTTTGTTGATTTATGAATTTTTTGGGCTGTTGACCAGCTAGCACTGCTTTGTGATGGAGTTCACTCAATCACAATGTTTAGACTCTGGTGGTCTCCTGTGTTTGGAATAAGGGTCAATGTTCTGTACTGGTTTGGAGGAGGACATTCATGATGAGCTTGCCACCCATGAGTTACTGCATGACTTTGACGACCTCATCAAACTTGCACTGCACATTGAGGTTTGTCTCTATCACAGACACAAACTTCTGCTAGTTCATTACACCAGGAAGGTTCACCCTCAATATCTTCTGTCTTTTCCTGACCCTGAGTCCAAGCATGTGGATAACTTACACCTTACACCTCTTGAGGAACAACAACAACTGACTCAGTGGCTGTGCCTATGTTTTGGCAAGCCTGGCCACTACACTGCTGCCACTTGACACATCAGTGAAGAAGGGGATCCTGGGTAGCGCTTTACATCTTTTGCAGTCCCCTTTTGCGTCTTGTCTTGGTCCTTTCCTATTTATTTCTTCTGTTTGTCCTGTTTTGTAGAGGCAACTGATCTGTCCCAGGTCCCAGTGAAGTACCATGATTAGCATCTGGTGTTCAGCAAGTCCCAGGCCAATTCCTTATCTTTGCATTGGCCATACAATTGGAGAAAAACATGAATTAAACTCTTAAAGCTGACCTCATCCAACCCTCCACATCTCCTGCATATGCTGGCTCATTCATGACTATTGAGGGGTGAGCAACATCACTATTAAGAACAGGGACCCTTTGCTTCATCATCAGTCTCCTGATTTTTGCAATGCTTATTATCTTATCTGCAGTCAAGAGGAGAATGAGTGAACGACAGCCTTCAATATACCTATGGCACACTTTGAATTCCAGGTCCTTCTTTTCAGTCTGACCAATGCTCTAGCTGTCATCCAGCCCTTGGTTAATGATGTGATGGGAGACATGCCAAATCCATTTGTCTTACAATATAATGAAATTTTCTCCCTCTCTGCAGGTACACATGCATTATGTTCACCGGGTGCTGCAACGCTATTTGTTAATGCAGAGAAGCGCATCTTCCATACACAGTTTTGTTCTTGGGGTTCATCATTTCGGCAGATGAGATCAAAGCAGATCTATGTAATATAAAGGCTGTTATCAAGTAGCCATCTCCTGACTCGTATAAGTCACCACAGCATTTCCTGGGTTTGCCCAACGTTTATAGGTGCTTCATCCAAAACTTCAGTCAGATTTCAGCACCCTTAACAGCACTCACATTTCCCCAAGGTATAATTTAAGGTTTACATTTATAGTTGAACTCCTTGCTTGCAATGTAACAGTGCTTGCTTGCAATGTAACCAGGGTGGAAAAGAGCTTTCTTGTACTTTCTTTCCCACTGCCTGAGCCCCAGTGAGCAGAATTATGATATCAGTAAATGGGAATTGTTGACATTCAGACTGGCACTGGTTGGAGGAAACGTTTCAGCCTTTTGTGATCTGAACAGACCATAAGAATGTACCACATATCTATTCTGTCAGTCGACTAAGTTCTTGACAGTCCATTTCAAATTTACACTTATATACAGCCCTGGGTTCAAGAACACCAAGCCTGATACACTCTCTTGTCTGTTTTAACACCTGAGGGAAAGGTGTTGAGGGCTTGCATTTCAACTGACACAATTCTGCCCATATGCATGATGGTGGCCTCCTACTCATGGGGTTTTGAGAGGCAGGTGCAGGAGGTCTTGCGATAGTGCCAAGTGCCAACAGGGACACGACTATGCTCTAATATCATCCAGAGGATATTTAAAGGGCACCTATGATGAAAATCTTCTTTTGTAAGTTGTTTGGACAGAACTGTGTGTAGGTATAGTGTGTCCACTGTCATATTGGGGTAATATAAAGACAATAAGTCTCTTTTTTTAAATTTCCTGACGTTAAAATAGGATCTAAATCCCTCCCATTTTGAGGCCGACCGCCACTTGATATAGAAGTGCGGTTTCCCTGCCCACCGAATTGATTGACAGCTGTGTATTAACATGTCTGTAGTAATGCATATAATCATATCCACAAGACAAGACGTGCGCAAAGCAACCAGGATTAAATGATCTTTTCAGCTCTCTGTGTTCAGCAGCACCTCAAGAAAGTTTAAAACGTTTCTAAAACAATGCAGTTACAATTATAAAAGATGACACTTCAATCCTGGTTCATGGACTTAAATCAGGTTTATTTTGTACATTAACATAACGAATGTCAATACAGCAGTGTATATTAGGGTGTATCCTGTCACATTTGCCGTGCAAAACATAGTGGAAAGCTAAACGTGTGTGCATGTGTGTGTGTGTGTGTGTGTGTGTGTGTGTGTGTGTGTGAGCGCGTGCACGTGTGCAAACTTTATAATGACATTGTGTGTGATTCGTTATTGTAGAAAGGCTTGAATTAATTCCAAAACAAACACATCAAATAACCTTGGGAAAGTTCTTACTGTAGTAAGGGAGATCTGCTTTATTCTGGTCTGATACTGTGCTGCTTATGCATGAGGAGAAGCTACTTTTATCAAAGCAATAGTGAGCAATGTCTTTGGCTCTGACACGCACATGCAAAGGGTGGGCGGGGAGAAGCAGCTCATTTGCATTAAAGGCACAGGCCCCAAAACATCTACAAAGTCAAAACAGCTCAAATTTCGAATATACACAAAGGTATAATAAATAATCTGATGGGTGTTTTGAGCTTGAAATCTTGAAAAAGGGGTAAATTTAATCAAATTTAATCTAATTGTAGATTGTTGTTTGTAGATTGACAATTCCATGGCCAGGGATGTCAGGTAGTTTGTGTCGTTCTGATCAGAATGGGCCTAGAACAAAAGTTGGTCTGCTTTGCCAATGGGCCTGTTGGTCTGCTTTGCCCCGCATCCCCTCCTACATTCTGTCATATTTACCCCTTGACTTTGTCACCGGTCTTCCTGAATCTATACTTCAAAGTTTACCTAATTTAAATAATTTGCAGAACATCGAGAAATCTAGATGTTATAACATAGACCGTTCTTGCTATGCATTCTTTCTTTTACATTGTTGACAGCTATACATTTTTATTTCTTCCATTAACTATTCTTTCATCAAACTCTCAAATATTTTACAATGCATGTGTGATGTTAACCCCATTTTCTTAAACCAGGTTTAAAAAGCAAAAATATCAAATATAAAAAAAGGAAATAATATGAAGTTAATCACAGTATGAAAATCCCTACTGAGGAAAAAAAATCTGAAAGATCCTGGTTTCCCAGACCTTAAAACGATTTCTAAAATATGAAGCAAGACCATTTCATGTACAAAGAGTAACAGAGGACTCATTTTAGTCACTGGTCTAGGAACCTTTTAAAAAGTTACAATTATGCAATAAGCCTGACATAGCTCTTATTTCACTGTAATTTGTTTGAATGGTAAGTTTTAAAACATGGCATTTAGGGCTAAAAACGATCATTTAGGAGTATGACAGCTTTTCTCCAGGTGTATTCAGAATGACAGAGTAATCTCCTGTCAATGTGAGGAAGGCCAAAAGAAAAGAACTTGCCTGCTCTAAGACAAAAAAGCACCACTCTAAAAGCAGCTCTCTGTTATAATTTAGCATCCTTTTAGTGCAGTTATGAAAGTGATAATGGTCTAGAGTGTCTTCTTTGATGAGGCTTTCTTTTTGAAACACTCTGCATGTCGCCACTCCAGATAAGCAGATAATTATGTGGACGTTTTTTGGAGGGGGGACAAAGATTCATTTGATGTTGATCATACCAAGTCAATGTCATTTGACGTTTTGAATCATTAGCAGTAAAAGCATTTAAAGGACAAAGAATGTTTGCATATCAGACGGAAGATCAAGTATAAGATTTTAATGAAAGTCCATAGCCTTTTTTGTCCATGAACCACCACTAAAAAAGGTCAAAAGGTCTGTGTGGTGCATGGTCAGGTTGGCTGGTAGGCGTCCTTTCTTTTTATTCATCTTGTACTTCTTGTACTTTTATTTGATTTAATATGAAAAATATGCATTTTTTCAAACAGATTTGTTCTATTCTTTATTTATGAGTTGGATCTGAACTCAGGTAACCTGTGCACAAAAGTATACTTTTTAATGCTTACTTACATATTTATTTTAAATGTTAATTTAGTTTTTAGTACATTTTGTTTTTAACACCAAATTAAGCTTTAAAAATGATTTCATGCATTTCAATTACGAGTTAAAATGTTCAAGAATCTTGTTGCATTAACTGATTTTCATGAACAAAATTGAAGGTCTGAGCATATAATACCCACAGCAGATAATAATCGAATCTGTTCAGCACATCTGAACCAAATAACTTTTATTCTTAGTACTTCTCTGCAGACCAAATCATCTTTTATGTGCTGAAACGGAAAAGGTCACAGAACCTGCTTCATTACATAATTCAAAAAAAGACCTGAAGTTTAGACCACACAAACATTTCTGATGTCCAGGCAACAGCATAAGAGAGAAAAATGCAAGTGAAATATCTGCAGTATGCTTCCCGATGGACATGCAAAGCAGACAAACTATTGTGGAATAGTAATAATACAATCAAAACAAACAACCAGTGCAATGAGCTAAATGGAATTTTGTTGGCAAAGAGACAAACCCATTTGTGTGTGTGTGTGCCTGTGTGTTTTTTCTTTTCTTTTTTTCTTTGTTTTTGTTTTTGCTTTTTTTATTCTAACAACATATTGAATGTCAGCATGAAGAATAAGTATTTTCATTCTCTTCTAATCATAAATTCTCGGGCTGTTGTGAGTGGGGCTATTTCGCAAACACAGGCAGCAGATTGTCTCAAGTCATTTTGGAAGGAAGCTGAAGCAGGTAGCTCAGGATTAAATCCCTCTGAAGAGGCCCTCATAAATATTCATGCCCCACATTGCTTCTCTCTAACGCGCTTTGACAGAGACGCTTATTAAATTCTCATATACTTTAAAACCACGGTGACATTCAGCCAGCCAAAGCTCCCAATAACCTTGTTAGCTTATGTAAATAACAAGCCAGTGAGCACATCTTTAAACAAACCTCTCAGAACACACACCACGTTCCTCTGGCACAGATTAGCTGCTCACTCAACTTTCCCAGGACAAACAGATGAGAAAAATGGACCAAAATGACAGATTTCTGTATTCTGGGGAAAAATTATATACACTCTACTAAAAAGTCAAACCTGGGAGAAAGTTGCTAAAAGACAAATAATGCACAGCAGACGCCTCCGCACACATAGAAAAGCTTAGAGACAGGATCTAAATGTGGGGATTGATGTAGTTGACAGTTTTATACACTTGTTTGAAACCTTACTGGAGCAATTGCTCATTTGAAATGGCATTGAGATGCAAAACACTGTTTTTTCTTTTTCTTTTTGAGAAGGACACAGTTGAAACAGCAAATGACTAAAGTAAACGTACTTTACAACATTCACTGTTATCAGGTGCCCTTTCAGAGTGGCACGAATGAGTGAATTGAAAATGTCACATAACTCTTCCAGGCTTTGCTAAAAAATTGCACACCTTACACCCTATACCTCCTATGAAATGCATTGAAAGCATTTTTGGGGCTTTCCACAATTCATGAGCTGTCATTCACTTACACATACCTGGTGGGCGCTCACTGGGTAACCAGCGGTAGGCTAATCAAACAGGAGTTCTGCTGGGGAAAAGCAGTTGTTCTGGCAGGTTCTTTGCTGGCAGGTGTCCTCAGAGCAGCCTGATCTTAATTAAACCAGAGTGACTCCTCTGCCTGCCCTAGTTTACAGATGGACTCTTTCTGTCCTGAGATTTCACCGGACCTGAACACAAAAGCTGAGGTCTGTTAACTACTCTAGCTGCAAAGTGTTGACAGGCATGTTAAAGTACCCCTATTGTACTTTTGTATAGTAAGTTCCTAAGTTTTGTCTTGGAGGTCTACTGCAATGTTTGCATGCACTCAAGGTCAAAACTCTCATTTTCTCATTATACATTTCTTAAACCTCTTCTTTCAAAGAGTTCACTCAACTCTGATTTGTTAAACGGCCCAGTTTGTTCTGATTCGTCTACTGTCTACAGCATGTGTCAGAATCCAAATGCCCATTATAACATATAATTTTCAGTTCTAGAGGCTTTCTCAGTTCTAAGAGACTGTACGCACTGATAAAACGTATT
The DNA here is from genome assembly GCA_903798125.1 of Danio choprae. Lineage (NCBI taxonomy): Eukaryota > Metazoa > Chordata > Actinopteri > Cypriniformes > Danionidae > Danio > Danio choprae. Next base: position 552,659 of record CAIGQW010000302.1, on the reverse strand, counting down.
ATGTGAGGATCTTAATACAAAAGAAAAAGAGACAAACAATCAAACAAGTAAAAAGCAAAAAAAAAAAAAAACATCACAATAAAAAAGTAATTAAGTCTCATTTGCTCAGTTGTCATTTTAAATGCAAATGTGACATTGTTTGAGATGTTTTTATGACAACTTGACATAAAAAATACACCATTACCTCTCTTTGTGTTTGTCATGACAACCTGACGTTACCAAGAGAACATAACGTGTCATAGATCTGTCATGAATATGATAGTCACAAGGCCATTATAATTGTCTCATGGATTTTAAAACAGTGCCATTAATGTTATTTTTTTTACCTTAACTTCAATGGTATAAATTTAATAAAAATGTGAGTAAATATGAATGATAATGTTATGAAATTATTTTACATAGTATTGACACTTTTAATGAGAATTGTTAATGACAAATGAACTTTCTTCCATTGAGAAAAAATGGATCATGTCACAATTATAATGACCTCATGACAATCATGTTTATTACAGATTTATGACAAGTTATGTTGTCTTGGTAATGCCAAGTTATCATGACAAAGTCAAATACAACTTTTGTTGTATTTGTGTATGTCAAGTTTTCATAAGAAAGACATCTCAAAAATGTCATGGCCAATATTTGTCTAGCCACCTTTACCCCCAGAGAAGAAAACTAAAATATGATCGAAGCAGACCTTCGCCTGCAGATCACCTACACCTTATGAGCATTAACTTTGCTTATATGCCACTATGCTAATTTGTGCTGTGCTTATTGCGCTGGTCAATATGTAAAAGAAATGTTAGGTCTTTGGTCTTTAATTTGCGCATTTTCGTAAATCATCCGCAGAAATTTCCATGCCCATCTGCGCTGCTTTGGAATTGTGCTCTCAGCAAATCTGCCCTGTTTGGCATATTTGGCCCTATGGATTTTCCGGTGTTCTCTGTTGCTCTTGCTCCTTCTGCTGGGTTCTTAATTGATCATGACTGACTCCTGTTCAGAGGAAACTACAGTAGAGCAATCGAGAATGTATAGAGAGGCTCAGGCTTTCCTCATTTCAAGGTACCTCATGTCCTAGAGCTGTTGTTTTTCTCCTATATTGTGCACTGTGCTCTGCTTGTGTGTTACCGTAAAGCAGTGTAAACTCCAGTGTGCTTCAACCAACTCATGTATCTGAGTTGGTCTGTATATTTCAGCAAGGTTTGGTAGCTCTGAAACTGTACAGACATCTGAATGGATTACATTTTTTCTCCCCCTTTTTTAAAAACTAATTTATATGAGAATATATATTTTTTCAGGAAGATGATGCCCATTCTTTTTGAGAATGAAATGTTTAGCTTGTGCTTAAATCAGATAGGGAAACTGGGAAAGAACTCTGTATTTTATTTGATTTGTTTTGGTAGGAAAATCGTTACTTTAAAAATATTGAAATATTGTTTTAGTTTTTTTGGAAATTGTTCTGCTCTCCCCACACACTGGAACCTTTTTCCCCCATTACTTCTCACAGTTTATACTTTGCATAAACTTTGTATTCTTTAATTTATTTATTTATGTATTTATTGTTATTATTATTATTATTAATATTATTATATATTATATTAATATTATTATATATTATATTAATATTATTATATATTATATTATATATGATATATTAATATTATATATATTATTATTATTAATTATTTTTTTTTGTAAACTGTTGTCACTGAGCATTTTTGTGTACAGGTATCTGCAGTGGGACATGTTTCTCAGTATCTCTTGATTGTTCCAGTTATCTCTTCCTAACCCTAGATTTCAAAAGGGATGCATAACATATACAATCAGCTTTAATCAAAACTATAACTAGTGCTTTATTTACATGTCACATGTATAATTAATATATCTTATTGATCGCACTTTATTTTAAGGTCCAATTCTCCAATTCTCACTACTGATAAACCATTAATTATGCCTTTTGCCTCAAACTCCTAATTTAGGAGTTATTGCAGTAATAGTTGGGTTTAGGTATTGGGCAGAATTATGGATGCAGAATATGTACTTTATCACTTTATCTAACAAACAGCCAATATCTTAATAATAGGCAAGTAATAAGCCACTAGTTAAGCAGCGAAAATTGGTACTTAACCTAAAATTTACTATATTTTTATTAACAGAAAAATATTTTTAACTACATCCATTAAACACAAAAACAAACCCTAATACTGATACATGATGTTAATAAGCTTTGTTTAGTGATTACACATAGCCTGCTGGTCAATTATGCAGTAACAGGGAACCTTTAAAATAAAGTGCATCTAAACATATGTATGCAAACATTTAAATATTTTTAATGATCTAAAAAGGATTTATCACATTCAAAATATTACCTTTGTTATAATTTAATTTCATCTATTACTTTAAGGAGTCATTGTTACAGTTTAAATATTAACTTACCTTCTGGATATAATTAATTGCCTACATTTTACAATATGATTAGGATTGAATATGGTTAGATTTAGGTTTGTTACGTGTTATTATGCATAATTAAATGTAATTACCATACTGTAGTACATTTAACTTTAAACTTCTTTTGTTTGAAAAATGTATTAGATAATCTTTATTAGACATTTTATATATAGTTATATATTACAACAAGATGTAATATGCAAGCATGTGAGTTAATCAGCTAGAATGTAGGCTATAGATAGCAAATGCAAACTTTAAAATAAATCCAGTTCTTTAGGGATAAAAAGAAGAGTGAGATGGTCTAGTTTGGAGAGTATCCCAAAGAAAATGCAGGGGTAGACGACAAAGTAACAAGCACTGAGACATACAAGCTGTAAATTTGCATGTTGAAAACTTGATGATATGTCTTCACTGGGTGTTAACAAATGCTACAGATTTGGCTGGTTAGCATGGCTTTGTTATGCCAAAACGGCACTTATGTGTGAACTTATGTGTGAGCGAATGGCTAAAAATAATAATCATTTTTCTTTTTTGTATAAATGTTTAGTTGTTTTATTTAAATTTATTTAATGATAAAGCACAAATGGTAACACTTTACTTTGTCAGAATTTACACTATTCACTACTGGCTTATTACCTGTCTGTTATTAAAAATATTATCTGTTTTTAGTATTTATAAAGTATGATCTTATTCTACATCCCTAATTCTACCCAATACTTAAACCCAACTACTACCTTACTAACTACTAATAACCAGATAATTAGGAGTTAATTCAGGTAATATCCTTAGTAATATCCTTATCCTTAGTAATATCAGGTAATATCCTTAGTTGCTGTTTACGCTTTTTGATGATCTAAAGTTTCTCTTATGCGTCCTCTTCTCACATAAATCCACCAGAGGGCGCATTACACACTTCAGCCGACCAGGCCAGCATGCTGTCGACTGACCGACTGACCCACCCACCCCCATGCCTAAACCCAACCGATAGTGTTTTCAAAAGCAATCTAGAAAATCTTGTGGCTGCGTTATTTCACCATGTTTTCAGCCTGGTGTTTATTTATTTATTTTTTTGCTTTTGTTTTACCTGGTTTCTGGAACCGTTCTTCACCAGATTCGAACCCCATCATCATGGTCAACTCCCTGTGAGCCTGTGTAGGAAAAACAACATTTGACCGCTGTACGTACAAAAAGAAAGGTAAAGGTGTAGAAAAAAGATAAATAAAAAACAATGCATTTTAAATATATATTATCAAAAGAGACAAGTATTATAATGAGTTAAAAGTAATAGTAAGAAGATGATACTGTAATTAGGGTGCCTCATTTAATTTGGTTAAAATCTACCAGAGTTCGTTTGCCTTTTTGGTGCGTTTTGTATTGGCAGGTGTGAAAGTGGCAATTGTACTGCTCTAAGAGGTGGTGTCGAACCCTGTGGTTCTTTTAGAACATAAACCCCCCTTGAATCGACTCGGTTTTGGACTAAACCAGCTACCATAGACAGCTCCGACGTTTATTCTGCAATGAGAAAATGTTTTTGAAACTCTACTGCGATTATGGCAGGTTACAGACAAACATGGGTTTGTGAGGAGGTTTATACTACCTGCTGAATTTTCCTCTGCTCTTTATTTATCTCTGTGTGTTGCGCACACGAGTTTACAGCATGTTATTTCTGCCCAGTCAAGATGCAGTTCAGGAAATGTGTCTAAGGATGCCAAGGATTGATGTGGATGTTGTCACGTGACTTTTTGGTTTGTGTCAACTGGTACAGTCAGTCTGAGGTGAAATGGAACCAAAACAGCTGAAAGTGCTACAATGAATCATTTTTAACCCTGGTCCGGACCAAAGATAACTAAGGTGATTTTAAAATCACATACAGAAGATGCAAATCTCACAAATAAGGAAAGACCACTCCATAACCTAGGACTGACCACTATAAAATGCACGGGTCTTGTCGTAAAAGCTTCAGTCTTGTCGTGGGTATAACAAAGTAATGCTGTCTGACGCAAATTCATTTACATTATCTGACGTCTTTCAGTTAAAGCTTCATTTCTGCTTCATAAATTCACTATATTTGAGGTAATCGATAAATGTTTTATTCATGTCTAATCGATGCATCATTATGTATCTGTGAATATTAATTTAAACCTTGTCAGAAGTCAGAAGACAGGTCTACTTCAGCCTCTGGCAGCTCTACTCCCATCATTACTGCGTAATTATGCTTCTGTTATCATGTTATTACCGTTCACAAATGGCTTCTAGCATAATAGAAGAGGTTTTATCCAGAGCTCTAAGTGTTTGTCACAAGTTTATCCCCTGGGACAGGATTTACGAGGGACATGAAAGTAGGAAGGTAAAAGGATGAGAGGAAAAGGGAAAGATGAGAAGCGGATAAGCGACGGAAGCACAAAGAAAGGAAGAGAGAGGAGAGCGTGATTAAGGGATTCTGCCTAAATTAAAAGCCTAGATGTATTTGACCTTTTTGAAACGTTTTGAGGCGATTCTGATGTTCCACTTTTGCAGATGAGATTGAGAGGATATAAAAGTGAGCGTTCTAATTGTAAGCAATTTAGTCAAACGGGAGGAAATTAGCATCTCATTTGTAAGAGGGACTCGGAGAGATCAGCAACACTGATACTGTTTCATAAGGAGAGCAGCGCATACTGGAAAACACTTTATGTTATGAAGATATCTAAGGCACCACTGCAAAACACTTTCAATAAGGACTCATTATCAAGCTGACTTTAAGACCAAAATATCACTCTGGTACCATTATCAGCTCTATTCAAAAGCTTTAAAAGAACCGTACCTTGAACCGTTTTTTGATTTAACTAATGCTACTTTGGTAACACTTCAGTATAGGAAGCAATTCTCACTTTTAACTACTTGCTTATTTCCTGCCTATTATTAATAATACGCCTATTACTAAATATTCAATATTGTTTGAATATTTATTTGTTTTGAAGTTTTGTTGTGTAATTTCATTTACTGTTGTAAAGCACTTTGGTCTATAACAATTACAATTACAGATTAATTGATTGATTGATTGATTGATTGATTGATTGATTGATTGACTGATTGATTGATTGATTGATTGATTGATTGATTGATTGATTGATTGATTGATTGATTGATTGATTGATTGATTGATGAACAGACAGACTGATGGATTAATTGATTAATTGAGAGAGAGAGAGAGAGAGAGAGAGAGAGAGAGATTTGGAAAATATTACAGCATGCACATTTTTAAAGTCTTAAAGCACTTGCACAGTTGTATTCCCTAATTGAAAATGATGCACGTTTGCTACGTTTTTTAAGTGTTTCATCACAGCTAAAATGATGTTAAGAGGTTTAAATTGCTGTGGAGTGATATAGAATATATGTGACCCTGGAATACAGGACCTGAAGTGAGTAAAAATCTTGTTTTGTTTTAATTTTCAATGTAATGAACGTATCATGTCAGTGTGTTTATGTTTAAGGAATTTTAATTGGCAAATTATGTAGATGTAATCCTGGCAGACAGAGTGAGTACACTTCACAAGCAAAAGGATTGTACTTTTTTGTGTGCAAATGAAATATATTCAGGTGATTTATTCAAACATTTAGTGAAGCTTTTAACCTAGAAAATTTAACAAAGTGAAAAAGCTTGTTAAATGTGCACATATAATGCTTTTTGCATGCAGTGTGAAACATAGCTGTTTGTGAATGTAAATTATCAGCAAAGTTTTAAATATTGAAACGCACGACAAAAAAAAAACATTGCCTACTAAAAGGACGAACAGATTCTGAACTGCTGAAATGAGTCTTCGTCTGTTCCATTTTCACTGATCTATGTAGATCTATAGCAAATTTGCATAATGCCAGTCTATTGCCTTCAATGGCTGCCAGTGAACAACGTCTTGTTTGATCCTCAAACATTGCAGCTGGCTGAGAGGAATTTATTGTTGAAACAAACCATTTATTCTATTCTGACTTATGAACTTTCACAAGAACTCATATTAAAATCACAGAAGCTTCAAAAAGAATATCTTACTTGCTGTCACTCAACAAAATGCTGGCGTTTTATCAGTGACCAATCTGAACTCATCTTACTGTATATAATCATACTGTAACTATTGGCTGAACTACCAAAGTATGACAAATTGTTCGGGAAATAAACAATGTAGGCAGCACGGTGCACGGTTTCCCCTACAGTCCAAAGACATGCGCTATAGGTGAATTGAACAAGCTAAATTGGCTGTAGTGTATATGTGTGAATGAGAGTGTATGGGTGTTTCCCAGTGCTGGGTTGCGGCTGGAAGAGCATCCGCTGCGTAAAACATATGCTGGAAGAATTGGCGACCCCTGGTTAATAAAGGGACTAAGCTAAGGAAAATTAATGAATGTCTGAATAAACAATGTAATGACAAGTGTTTTCCAAACTTGTTTGAATATCCATCGTTTGAACCATGTTAGTTAAAATGGGGGTGGACTTCTTTAGATTTCTTTAGAGTAAGATATTGTATAATTGTTTCACGCACAATATTATGTAATTCATTAATTTTAGTCTTTTAATCCAATATGAATTATATGAGTTATAGTTGTAATTACCAGTTAGCTTATTTGCTTGTCTTGGTCTATTTTTTCCCCCAAACTTAAAATGTTAGTTAATTGTTAATACCCTCATGTCACTCCAAACTAATGACTTTATTCAACAGTTTCTTCTTCTTAGTGTCAGTATAGGGTGCGCCTTCAGGGGGGTAATACTTCGTTGCACAGTG